>JAUELF010263051.1:0-11235 GCA_031471495.1 Clinocardium nuttallii | reverse complement strand
ACGTGTTCCCCATCGTGACAGCTTATAGTTCACGTGTTCCCCATCGTGACAGCTTATAGTTCACGTGTTCCCCATCGTGACAGCTTATAGTTCACGTGTTCCCCATCGTGACAGCTTATAGTTCACGTGTTCCCCATCGAGACAGCTTATAGTTCACGTGTTCCCCATCGTGACAGCTTATAGTTCACGTGTTCCCCATCGTGATAGCTTATATTGCAACTGTTATTGCTTGAACAGCTCATATATATGCTCTGCTTTAATGAAGGATAATAAGTGCAAATTGGCTTTCGTGGACAATATAATCTCGATCGACCTTTGCATCCATACAGTCTGATACATATCGACAATGTTCACATTTAACTTACACAAGCGTATTAGAAGAAAACAGTATTGACAACTGGAGTGGATTTTGATCAGACTAGGCAGGTGGACAAACTGATCTTAGTTCAATGGGAAAAGACATTGGGAGGTGATAAAAAACCTTCCACACATGCAACAAATCTACAGCAGACGACGTTCAAAACGTGTTATCAACTACATTAATAATTGCATAAAGTTTAAAATAGTGTTGCAAAAGGAGAACTTGCTTATCATAGGTACTTTTTTCATTTGTCACAATGCTGTCAAAACCCAAATGCTGCAGATGTCTTGGAAAGCTTCTATATGATGGTGAGGATTAAAACAGTTTATTGCCTCAAACGTTAGAAGACATAATGACGATTTATATAGCACATGAGTCAGGCATCGGGAAAACCGAACAAAGAGCATTTGCCCTTAGTGCAGATCCACGTCAACTTGCTTATCTGAATCCGTACGGTTCGTTCACAATCAAACAATTATTAAATAAGTCGTTCCACGGGAAACCCAACACTGTTGATTCTGTGTAAAATATAGACCCGGATCAGCCTAAGCATGCCGCGCAGGCTATCCAGAACAGACACTGTTCGCCCCCTGTGGATTTTCTGTTTCAGGAAACATTACCCTATACCTCTACCCCCCTGATATGAATGTATCGGGCCGGATCAGTCTACACGGAATGTATCGGGCCGGATCAGTCTACACGGAATGTATCGGGCCGGATCAGTCTACACGGAATGTAACACCAATTGTTGGATTTTGTTTATATTGTATTTTGCGCCACTTTTAACATGTTTTGTTAGATATTGGCGGTACCTAGGTCATTACCGGAACTTCTGGTCTATTTAACCTGACACAAGCGAGTCAGTCGTAATGCAATCAGGAAACCTTTAGCGCCGAGGAAGGAAAGCCATTACTACCATGTATTATTTGGTGTAACCCGGCCTGGGACCACACCCAAAACCCCCCGCACCGAGACGGACCCTCTTTCCCTACACCACTCTTTGGAAGTTTTCAACATTATTTGAAGTCATATCACGGCGACAGTACACTTATTCATGTTCCCCTGGGTTAACAATACAGATAAGACAGGGAAATTATGAAAACGTAAAACGATTACTGAAATATTGAAAAACTAAAGTGACAAAATAACTAAATCGAAAACTGTACTTTTGAAAATACACACTTTTACTTTCAATGGATGTTTTGCACCATTTAACACATATGCTATAAACTTGTACTTAGCTTAATTGCTTATTGCACTTTATATATGAGCCGTTTCACGAGAAAATCAACAACATTTACTCTGCGTAGTGTATCCACCCAGATCAGCCTGCGCAATCCGTTCATGCTAATACGTGTCGACATATTCCGTCTCAGGGGGATAGAGGTATAGAGTAATGAATCCTGAAACAGAAAATCCACAGGAGGCAAAACCTGTCTGTCCGGGTTAATTTGCGCGGTATGCATATGCTGATCCTGTTGATACTTTACGCAGATTCAATGGTGTTAGTTTTCTGATTGATTTGCTCATATTCATGCTACAAGGAACATAAACGGGCCCGTTGCAACTCGAATCTGCCATTCAGACCTCGAGTTATGTTTCCTGGAGAAAATGTCTTATCGCTTTTTAACTTATTTGTCACGTAAGTACCAGGCATGTCCCTATTTTTGAAGTGCTTAAAGGATACACCAACCAATAACTGTAACGGACGCGCTTTCTTGACTTTCACCAAAAACCCGAATCAAGTACGCCACGTCAGGAATAAATGGGTTCTCTTAGTAAATACGTATTAAATGTATCTCGAAGGTGTGTACACTTCGGGTGATGGAGGTTCATTTCCCGACCGGTCAATGTAAGTAATGGTTGCCCTCCTTTGCTCTTCTTTCGGAGTTAGCATTTACTGACTGGCTGGTATCAGGGTAAATGGAAAAGTAGTACAGGTAACTGAAAACGCCGTGATATAACTGAAAACATCGGCGTTAAACACCAAACAATCAATCAATCTATCATTCAATCAATTTATCTATATCACGAGAAAGTCTTTTTGAAAATAAAGTCGGCTTGACTATTATATGGATACACATAAATGTGAATTCTAATGAAAAGCTAGAAAAAATATTGCTATACATATAAACCTAAAATTGCGAAGATTTGTATAAACCTAAAAACGGAATAAGAACACTCGTATTTAATAGGAAGTATTTCCTGATGGAAAATAGCAGGTGGTTGGATGGCATGGAATGACATGAACAGTTGAGTGGAAGGCAGTGGTGCAGAGCTAGAGCGTCGGCCTCTCGTACCAAAGGTGCCGAGTTCTAGTCCCGTGATGAGCGAGTTCTGACTTTGGGATTTTTTCACACGAACGTACCGAGTTCAGTCTCGAGAGTACTAGTTCAGTCACCAGGAAGCAGACACCAAGCTTGATTAATATAAGTTTCACAATCGATGCAAAATAAATAAGTTTAAACTAAACTGATATGTGTGTGTATACTTTGCACGACTTTTAACTTATGACTTCAACTGCGAACAATGTTGAACTGGTATCACGGCTGTACAATTAGAACATATTGGTCTAAGTTGTTCGCCACTCATTGATTAATATTTATAAAAGTCTCGACAATAAACATTTAAGAACTTGATAAAAACCTGGTGATAAATAAGGTTGAAGGATTTCAACGGATAAAAAGGTTAAACTACGTTTAATACATGTAACACTATTCAATAATGTGCTCGTGGGCTATGGAATGATATCATCTGACATACACCTCCATAAATTCCTTTTGACCGAGGCGGCAACCACAATAATTTAACGTATTGGCCATGGTATATGCAATACATAATTCGGTTGTCCGATCCCGTACTGGAACAGTCAAACAAACTATTATATTTATAGAAATCTATAGTAACAAATATTACGCGAGTTACAAGAACTGGAAACAGTTTTCATTATCGATCGAAACAGCAATAACAAATAAAATAACTAGTTTACTAATTATAGTTTAGATACGGATGTGTACATTGTGACACTCACCCACAAACACCAAACTCCGTCTGACGCACTCGTTCGTTTGTTATTCACATTTAAGCTTCCCTAGGGATGGAAATTCTTTAACAAATTGGTTAGGGTTAGGGTTATGGTTAGGTGTATGGTTAGGTTTATATAGTAACACTACAGAGATATTCAATATACTCTTTTTTGCATGAAAAGGCTTTTTTTTACAATCGGATGTTATGTACGGATGGTAATTTTAATACCATTAGTTAATTGAGATACATTAGCATATTTACAACAAGTTAACAAAATGTTTAAATCATTTTACTACACTAAGTCAATCTGATTTTCAACTGGATTTTAAAGACATTTATATAAAACATGCATGAGGGCTGAAAGGACACGAGGTAAATTACTTATTAGTTCTTGTTTAATTATTGGTTAAAAATTGCAACATCTTAAAGGAATATGTGATGCTCTTAAAGCATACGTTAGTAGCATGCGAATATTTTAACCCTTTCTCACATGCATCAAAACTGAAACAGACATCATAGAAAATATCTATACAACATTTTAGGAAAATATATATAAAGAAAATAATAGTTATAGAAAAGAGTTGAAAACATTGTGTTAAAGTGTCGCGATATTTTTAAAATTCGTCTACTACAGATGTGTGAAAAGTCGACTGCATGTTGTAAAGATTTAATTAAACATATTTTGTTTTCTTTTAATGTATAAGATACATTATAGGCAATAACAGCATAGGCATACATATTACAGCCAAACTTATTGCAATAACAAAAACCAACGAATGTGTAGGAATCCGCTGTGGTCGAGTGGTTAGCGTCGGGGATTCCGAGACCGGGTGTCATGGTGGAGTGCCCTTGGGCAATGCACATTTTCTAGCCTAGTACTGGTGTGTTTACCTAGGGATCATGAACAATTAATTTAATTGCGCGCTAAATGACCTTAGCTGTCGATGCGCCATAAAACAATATACATTCATTCATTGAATGTGTAGGACATTATATAAACGATGTACATTGAACACCGTTGTAAGCAGTCTGTTCAGCTACTACAAAGGTAACACAAATATGTTTCAGATTATAAAAATGACTTCCTACGTTGCTAAACGGACTATCCGGTCAATCTTGTGCTTACTGCTTCTACACTGTGACATTGTTTTTATCAGTTCATTTAGCACGGGTAAGTTTGCAAACTATATTAATACAATACTTACAATTATTGTCATTTTTTTTATTGTATATATCAAACTGCAATGTTATTTTAACCCTTTCCCTCATATAGGCGCTTTCTGGGTTAATACAATAATTTGATCCCCTGTCATATGCAGACAGTTCTTGCCATTGTTTGTTATTGTTTATATCAAACCGAAATATTGTTTTAAGCAATTGCCTGCCTATAGCAACCACAGTTTTAAATTCCCAATGACTCATTTCTGCACAAATAACCCAGCTATGAAGGATCACCGGTGAACGAAGACCAAATTGTTCTTTTCCATGAATTGTCTTTAAACGCAGATTTGACTTCTCTTTGGTATGGCCCTATTTGCTCTTTAAACCCAGATTTGACTTCTCTTTGGTATGGCCCTATTTGCTCTTTAAACCCAGGTTTGACTTCTCTTTGGTATGGCCCTATTTGGTCTTTAAACCCAGGTTTGACTTCTCTTTGGTATGGCCCTATTTGCTCTTTAAACCCAGGTTTGACTTCTCTTTGGTATGGCCCTATTTGCTCTTTAAACCCAGGTTTGACTTCTCTTTTGGTATGGCCCTATTTGGTCTTTAAACCTCCATCCTAACCTTGAATGTGGATACATTTTACATTGTTGGTGTATGTACATGCACACCCTCAAGTCTCACCTGTCCCACTCTCTACCTTCAACAAAAATAACTATTAAAATATGGTATTTTGTTTACTGCTTCATATGGTATGATTTACAGATAACAGGGCTACGGATAAGGAGTTTTTTTTGCTTAAAAAACCCAAATGAGTTGTCATAAAAAGCAATTCTTTTTCAAACGATGAGTACTCAAAAGCAAATCAAAAGTATATAAAGCATTTTTTCACATTTGTGTTGCTTACAAAATTAACATAAAATCAAACAATATCTAAATGTAATAAAAACTAATTATGACATAATGTCAACAAGACAAACACTAAACTTAGATGTACACTGTGAATTATATTAAAGCAAAACTAAATTTAAAAAGTGTCTGTATGAATGAGGAATCCCTAAATATATAGATTTGCCAACCATTAGAAGTATTTGTTAAACATCATTGAAATATTGTGAGGAAAGGAGTATCTGCTTATTATGTTTCCCTTTGCCAAAATGATAAAAATAAAGAAATTAGAAGAAAAATAATGATGGGGTTAAAATGTCCCTGTCTGTTACTCAATAGTTATCTGTAGTTTTGCAGTTAACACATTGAACATTTTATGAAAAAAGCATTTTGCTTATCTTACAATTTAGCCAACGCATTTAACATCGCATCATGCTTAACCCTTTCCCTCATACGACCATTCTGCAGTAGACGACTTTGAACATATTTTGTCAAAAAATAGAAAATCTCTATAATTAAATGGACAACCTATGACTAAAAGTGGAAAACATTGTGTCAAACTTTTGTCACTTTGTTTTCAAAAAGCCATCAGCTGCAAAAGCGTCAGAAAGCGTCTATATGAGGGAAAGGGTTAAAACTGCCAATGTATCATGCGTCCATTGTTGGCTTGATGTGCAGAGCCATGTGTCATGATTACAGAAATACTGTAATACTTCCCTTTTATAAGTATTTGAACAGTTGAAAACATTGTGGCAAAAGGAGAAATTGTAGATGATGACTTCATGATTTCAAACCATGTTTGCTGCTGATGCGACAAACAGTATCTTCATTCTAGTCTTTGAAGAAAAATATCACAGTTTGATAGATAAATGTAAACTTGAAAAAATAAAGAGGCACAAAACAAAAACAAAAGCAAACCTGATATGGGTTGAGTTTATCATTCTGTGGACAGGTTCATGTTTTGGAGCTAGAAGAGCAGCCCTCTTTGGATTGGTCACAACAACAGCGGGCCATTGATTCATTTGTACATCGGAGAACGAGACCATGTCATGGTCAATTACAAGTATCCGGTACCTGTATGTAAATATTCAAAATGGAGGCAAATTGTTGATAGTAATACATTCCCAGTGTCTTGCAGATGCATTAAGACACAACCTTTGAAAATATTGTTACAAAAGAAGAAACTTCAAATAATGAACAATGTTTTAAACAATTCACAAAGCTACACTTTCATATTTTATGAGTTTCCATAATTTGATGTTTTCAAAGTCCTCTGCTGAAGATTTGTTCTATGTGGGAAAGAATAAATGGTGGTGTTAAGACCTTTCCCAAATCATTTTGGCCTCAGCAAATTAAACTTTTCCATCAAATCAATTTTCATTGTGTCATAAAAAATATCATGATGAAAAACTGCTTAAAAGTTAAATAAATTTTAAATATATTTCCCAAGATGATTTCAAGATTGAATGGTGCAGATTTGTTCTATAGATGTGGTCAAGAGTAAAAAAAGAAAATTTCAGATCAAATTGATCATATGGCATTATAACTTACAGCCTATTGTCCCTCCAGTCTCCTAGTTCTAGCTCTAAAGTCCCAGTTCTGTGTCGAGCATACATCTCTTTTACCATACCTCCAAGTGTGTGCAAATGTCCACAGAAATAGGCAGTCACATTCCTGTAATATGATATAATATGAACATGTCCATGGAAATAGATAAATGTTGGCAGATCAAGATCAATGAGGCTCACATATTACTTACATATGCTTTTAGACCCTTCTATCACATTGTTTAGATTATAATGAAATGGAGCAGATGTACAGGCTGATCCAGACCTACATAGGTCAGAAATGTCAACTTCATATAGTACCTTTTACCATGCATTGACTTATATTGGATGTTAGGTATATAACATGTCTTGATTTATTTCATAACAAACAGACAAAAACCAGTAGCACAGATACAAAGGAGAGAAATGAATTTTGGTTATAAAAAAGAATCCTTCATTATCATTTAATATTATTATATTTTGAAGTATTTATGAACTCTTTTATAATATCAGAATAGAATGTCCATTGAGTAACCACAACAAAAGTTTTCATTGTAAGAAAAGTTCCCTGTATTTAATATGTTTTCTACATGCACATGCTTTATCTATAGCACTGTTAGATCACAGGTGTCCGAATTTCTATTACAGCAAAAAATGCGGTAAAATACACAATACCTCGGTAAATTTCTCAAAAAATATCTCTATATCATCCATACGCTATCATAAAATGATCGTAAGATAATTTGGGGAATCCCGCACGTGTAACTATAAATAGCTCCTCTAGAATTCCCGCAGAAAAACGTCTAAACCGACCCGTTCTCAGATAGAGACAGGTTCATAATTGATTTTTCTCCTGATCAACCACATCAAAATTTGCCAACCGACTAAAACGCCGGCGTTTTTAAGCTAAATATGCATTATTTTTGGAAATTTGCTTCGTTCCCGACCGCCATGCGCTGACGTCACATTAATCACGTTCTGCAACGAATATTTAACGCGAAATGACGTTTTTAGAATATTGGTCCTGAGCAATTTTTGTAAGGGTTGGCGTCTAATCATTTTTCTTCCAAAAATAATATTATTCATCAAACCTACGTTATTTATTTGTACGTTTTCGAAAGAAGTATATTTTTTAAATCATGTTTCTTATCGTAGTTTTATTATTCTGTCGCTGCATGATGTTGCAAATTGTGACGTCAGCGCATGGCGGTAGAGAACGAAGCAAATTTTCGAAAATAATGAATATTTAGCTTAAAAATGCCGGCGTTTTGGTCGATTGGCAAGTTTTTATATGGAGGATCAGGAGAAAAATCAATTAAGAACCTGTCTGCGTAAATTATTGCCTGAATCGAGCAAGGGGGTAAAACACCGTTGCACTCCTTATCATTATTATTACACTATATGAACGTATAGAGGGGCTATTTATAGTAACACATGTGGGATACCCCAAATTATCTTACAATCATTTTATGATAGCGTATGGATGATAAATAGAGAAATTTACAGAGGTAATGTGTATTTTTCCGCATTTTTTGCTGTAATAGAAATTCGGACGCCTGTGGTTAGATTAACTGATGACCCTCAGTGGACCATGTGATGATACCAAAGCTTCATTTATCCTTTCCCACATACAGACACATTCTGAAAAACACAATGTGTTCAACTCTTTTCAATAATTAACTTATTCTTATATGGACATTTTTCACATTTTTGCCTTGATGTTTTCAAAGTTGTCTGCTGCAGATTTTTTGTATGTGGGAAATGTTAAATGATCTCCCAAAAAGAAGAAATCAGAGAATGTGGTATAGATTAGTCAGCAACTGAATACTTCAATGCACCACCTTTGGTATGAGTCTGATCTTGCTTCCTGTCTTATTGTAACTATGCAATTCTCTCACCTAAGTATGAGTCTGATTTTGCTTCCTGTCTTATTGTAACTATGCACTTCTCTCACCTAAGTATAAGTCTGATCTTGCTTCCTGTCTTATTGTAACTATGCAATTCTCTCACCTAAGTATAAGTCTGATATAGTTTCCAGTCTTATTGTAACTATGCAATTCTCTCACCTAATTATAAGTCTGACCTTGTTTCCTGTCTTACTGCAACTATGCAATTCTCTCACCTAAGTATAAATATGACCTTATTGTAACTATGCAATTCTCTCACCTAAGTATAAGTCTGACCTTGTTTCCTGTCTTATTGGAACTATGCAATTCTCTCACCTAATTATAAGTCTGACCTTGTTTCCTGTCTTACTGCTACTATGCAATTCTCTCACCTAAGTATAAGTCTGACCTTGTTTCCTGTCTTACTGCAACTATGCAATTCTCTCACCTAAGTTTAAGTCTGACCTTGTTTTCTGTCTTACTGCAACAATGCAATTATCTCACCTAAATATAAATCTGACATTGTTTCCTGTCTTACTGTAACTGTGCAATTCTCTCACCTAAGTAAAAGTTTGATTATCTTGTTTCCTGTCTTATTGTAACTATGCAATTCTCTCACCTAAGTATAAGTCTGATTTTGTTTCCTGGCTTACTGCAACTATGCAATCCACTCCCCTTGGTACAAGTCTGATGCTGGATCCTACTCATTGTAACTATGCAGCACTCACCCAATGATATTTCTGTTCCTGGCTCCTGTCTCATATTAACTATGCATTTCACTTACCTGAGTATATGTCTAATACTGGTTCCCGTTTCTGTTGTAATCAGAGAGGTGGGGTAATGGCCAAAAGCAAATGTCAAGTTACTAGCGTGGCTCTCTTCCAACAATCTCTGCACTGTAGCCTCTCCACTCTGAAAAATATTTCAGCATAGTTTTAACAAAAACAGAATTGTTAAAAAACTGATTACAAAAAACAAAAAAACAATTGAGAATGTTCATGACCATTTCATTACTTTCTGAGGGAGTTGCTATTCATTTGTAACATTCATATTTCTAAACTACTTTTCTCGGATATTATCAAAAGCTTAAAGCAAGCAAATCTTGAAATATAATTTAAGATTAAACAGTTTAAAATAGTTATGCCAATGGGTGGTATTCTTGTAAATTCTGAGGATTTAAACCCCCCTTTCCCACATACAAACAAGACGACAATGATGGCCCTGAATAGCTCATCTTATTTCTTCCCCTTTAGCCATATGAGCCCGCCCCCTGGTGGCCATAGTTATTGACCAATCAATATGGCTTTTAAGGAATGTTGTTACAAAACTATTTGTAAATCGACCAGACACTTTCGGGGGAGAAGAATTTTTAAGTTTTCACTATAGCCATATACGGCAAAATAGCCAATTGGACCAATCAACATGGCTTGAAGGAATCTGATAAGAGGGTCATCCAATGAACATTTCTACAAAATTACTTGAAAATCTGCCAACCAGTTTGAGAAGAAGAATTTTAAAGCTTTTTCGTTTCGTTGCCATGGAAACCAGAATTCTGCATGGATCACAAAAATTTTGAAGGAGTTCTGGTGAGACCATTGAGAGGATGATTTCTGAAGTTTCATCCAAATTGATCCACTGGTTACTGAGGAAATGATGTTGACAGATGCATAACACACAATGCCCAAAAGGCAATCATAATACTTTGTGCTCAGGTGAGCTAATAATATGAAGTAGTCGTGTGCTGCAAATAGGAAAGAGCTAATCAATTACCTTACATAATGTTAGGATTTCAAATTATAAAACTGCAGATAAAAAGGTCATAATCATCAAGACCGATTTCCCCTTTTCTGCCAATGATTCCAGTCAGCATCAACATTATACTTGCAGTTTGGGCAAGCTTAACTTAAAAGAAGGGATATTTCCTAAAAAAGACTTATTTCATTTTCAATATTAGGTCTCATTCTGTCATTACTAACCTTTTTCAAAGTTCCAAAAAAGTTAAATGGCCTCTTTGGCCCTGGATTAGGAGTAGCGTCCACAGCAACAAAGGAGTATCGACCAAATGGCTTTTGGTGATGGTATACATATGAACTGGGACGTTCTTTGCCTTGGGCTGAATACAGTCTGTAAATGTGATTGTAGAACTGACATTATGGGTAATGTTAACACTATTTTGTTAAACCATTTCCCACATACAATAAATCTACAGCAGATGAATTTGAAATTATCTTTAAAATTAATTTAAACAAGAGGGCCATGATGGCCCTGGATCGCTCACCTGATTTTTGTTCTTCATTTTAGCCATGTAAGCCCCGCCCTCTGGCGGCCATGTTTTTCGACCAATCAACATGGCTTGAAGGGATCT
>JAUELF010263030.1:0-11236 GCA_031471495.1 Clinocardium nuttallii | reverse complement strand
GTGACCCTCTATCAGATATCTTCAAGCCAAGTTGATTGGTTGGGGGGCTTATATTGCTAAAGTGAAAAAAAAAACAGTTGAGCGATCCAGGGCCATCATGGCCCTCTTGTGTTGAAGGGGGGAAAAAGGGCAAAAAGTAAATGTGTTTGAAATGTTTTCACAGATACCTAATTTTGGACGAAGCTGACAGAATGTTGGACATGGGATTTGAACCTCAGATCAGAAGGATCGTAGAGAAAGATAACATGCCAGGTCTTGGACAAAGGAGAACTATGATGTTCAGTGCTACCTTTCCTAAAGAAATCCAGGTACGTTAAAACCTTGGTGGTGTAGTAGTTAAGAGGTTCTTGACCCATAATCGGATTATACCAAAGACTGTAAAAATGGTAGGAGTTGCTTGTTGCTCAGGGTTGTGGTGATAGCATTATGACTGATTCGCTGGTGTCAGGATAAGATCACAAGCATTCTGATAGTATGACATCAAATGCTATACAAACAAATCAATCACACTATGGGCAGGGGTCGCGAAATCAATTGTCTGTATTGCCCAGCTTGTACCAGAACCTGTAAGGACAAGTGAAATTTTGTTATCCTAAGGACAAGAGCAAAATAGCATTTTGCAAAAAATGGACAAGCAAGTCAAAATCAGAATTTGCCACCCTGCAATGGGTTTGCAAATTTTGTAAATCCTTCTATCAAGCCAGGTCTGATTTCCTAAACTGTAATAATAAATTTACTAAATTTGGTATTCACAAACATCATGGGAAGAGAGAATGTGGTCTACCAAAATGACTTGTCTTGTCTTTTCCCCCCTTCACTCCAACAAGTCACTAAGCTTAATATACAGATACATACAATGTTGCATACCCAATTATTTTATAAGGTATGCAAAAACATCTGTGCTAAGTTGCCTTTCTTGATTCCTGTATGATGAAGAAATAATTATTTAATGATTTCTGATGTTTTTTATTGTCTAGATTCTTGCCCGTGATTTCTTGGAAAACTACATTTTCTTGGCTGTTGGCCGTGTGGGAAGTACTAGTGAAAATATCACACAGAAAGTAGTGTGGGTGGAGGAGAATGAAAAACGATCTTTCTTGTTGGACCTTTTGAATGCTGCAGGTACTTCTAGTAAGACACGTTCTTATAAGTTTTTATCCTTTCCCATTTCTATTTTAACTTTCATCAAAAGACTATGAAAGCATATTGGCAAGAATATGGAAAGTATCTAAAAATGAAAGTAAATTACTGTTATCAAATTGAAAATTGAGGCAAACAGACAAATTGAGCAATTTTACTTTTGTCACAATGATGCATTAAATTGTGTCTGAATGTGTTCTGACAGTAGTTTCTGGCTTTTGTACTGATCAAATCATATAAAAAAGAAAATACATTATACCTTTAAACACAATCTTAATACTTTAAACAACTTTCATTAAATATATTTTAGAATATGAAAATTAACATTCTTGCTAAGTTAAAGTGAAATTCTCATACGGGGTTTCAAAATATTACAAAAGATTCTTATCATTGACAATTTCTTCTTTTTACAACAATGCTTTCAAAGGGTGGGTGCTCGCACCCCTCTAAAGATCAATTTTGGTATTAAAAAAGAAAACCAGACTTCACAACTATTGCATTTGATCATACTTAAAAATGTTTGGGGCACATTTAACCATTTCAATAACTGTTTATAGGCCCAGAGTCTCTTACCCTTGTGTTTGTGGAGACGAAGAAGGGTGCTGATGCTCTTGAAGATTTCCTAATCCATGAGGGTTATCCAGCTACCAGTATCCATGGTGACAGATCCCAGAGAGAGAGAGAGGAGGCCCTGAAATATTTCAGGAACGGAGATAGACCTATACTTGTAGCCACTGCTGTAAGTTACCTTTTATAGACCTGTACTTGTAGCCACTGCTTTAAGTCATATTTTCTATGTTTTATGTTGTGTAAGCAACATGACACTTAATCAGCCTCTTCCATTTAACTCTCTTGTCATGTAATTGAACAATTAGAAAAATAACGGTTTTAAATAGTCGACACACAATGATATATTGAGTAAAAATAACATGCATTGTTGGTTAAAATCCAAATAAATGTAGCTACATCTTGTAATACAAGATAGAATTGACATATGTAATTTGTCCATCGGTTTAATAATGATCTTGTTATTCACAGGTTGCTGCTCGAGGTCTCGACATCCCTAATGTGCGTCATGTGGTGAACTTTGACCTTCCCAGTGACATTGAAGAGTATGTACACAGAATTGGTAGAACTGGTCGAGTGGGAAATCTAGGTATGTATTTTAGTCTCGGGATATAATAATCATCACAAACCTATACACAGGGTTGTCAAAATGTTTTGTTGTTACAGATAAAATGAGGAAAGTAACCGATCAGGCTAGGGGTCAGGTCAAGGGCAAAACCCCTGTAAGCGTCCCAGGGGAGCTTAAGTAACAGATTAAAGAGTGGTTTTAACAGATCATTTGGAGTGGCAATCGGTTTATTTTGACAACCAAGGATACAAGCCTGTGAATCCATCATAGTCGAGTGCTTTGTTCATTCACAGCTCTTTGGAGAACAGTCGTAATCATGCAGTGACCTATGATGTCATCGTTTTGATTATAAAAGTATCCAATATCCATGACATTAATCCTTTCCCAACCCTCGTACTACAAAACTTCAATAGATGACTTTGTAAACATTAGGCAAAATATAGAAGAACTCGAAAAATGGAGCAAAAAAAAAGTTTTGAACAAAAGGAGAAACTGTTGTTTACTTATACTATGATAATTGGCAAATTTCTTCATTTGCCACAATGCTTTCGAAATGTGTCTACAAGTGTGAATGGGGTTACAGTTGTTGTTGCTAGAGTACCGCACATATTATCCTTATTTCAGGTCTTGCCACATCTTTCTTCAATGATAAGAACAAGAACATCACCAGGGATCTGATGGATCTACTGGTGGAATCCAAACAGGAAGTCCCCAACTGGATTGAATCTGCTGCCTATGATGCTAGGCCCTCTGCAGCTGGCTCTAGAAGAGGTGGTCAAAGAAGGTATGGGTGTGTTCTACTATCTTTTTGCTGTTGTAATGTAGAAATAATATGGCGTAAATATCCTGAATTATGAAAAATCGATAATCTACATAGTACTACCGGTAGTTTTTATCCCGACACAGAATCATCAGTCGTAACACGATCCATCCATCACATTAACGTATGCCCTGACTTGTGATCGAATTTCAATTATACACTCGAGGAGAATCTTGAACTCGAAAAACTATTGCTTTGAAACTGAAACAGTTACTATTCATCAGAAGATATTGCAAAAGTCGTGACTTAACCATGTATTTTGCTTGAATTTTTTTCCCAAATGAATACATGTTGTGTTTAGGTTCTATTTTTCTCCCAATCAATATAAGCAATGGTTATGAAACTTTGAACACTTAATCAACCTGATAAGATGACACCAAGATACAAGATTTATAGCTTAAAGATGTCTTTGGTTGACATGTGTAATTTTACTGAAGGAGATTCCTCAAAATTGTGAATTCATCTTGACCGTACATGTTTTAATTTAGATTCCAATCTTCATTCGGAGGCCGTGATTACCGTCAACAGAACAAGTCTAAACCTCAACAGGGATATGGAAACTATGGTGCACCCGCACAACAGTTCACTGCCGTTGGGGGACAGTACAACAATTATGGAGGAAGCTACGGCGGATCGTATAACGCAGGTGGGGGTTCCAATGCCCCAGACTGGTGGGGTAACTGAACAAGGGACAGGTTATGCATACAGCCACATTAATTTATAGTTATTTTCATGAACAAACCTTAATTTACTATGGTGTTGGTTTTGCATGATCTCGTCTCCATCAGTTAGTCAGTACTCCTCCGTCATTTGATTTGGATACTGTATCGTTATACGGTGATAATTACAGTTGTCCTCAAAGGATATTGAGCCTGTCTGGTTACCTGAGAGGCATCAGATATAGGGGAGTGAACTGGTCTTTGCTCCTCAAAACTCTTCTTGACTCCTTTTAACCTATGTCATGGATACTCAAATATCATATTGTCTCACAACAAGACAGTCTGTTTTTGAGTACCCATAAAAGAGTATGGGGGTCAAAAATAAATATTTCCGAACATTCGACGACACGCCCTTTGTCTTAAAGTCAGTAATGACTGTATTACATAGGTAGGCAGGGAGTTTTAAACACTAAATGACTGAACACATTCAACACAGGTCTAGACTTATTACTTGATGAGAAAAAGTAGACCCGTTTTCAAAATTATAAAAGTTGAATCTGTGCTCAAGTATCTGACCAGGCAGAAGCCTTGATTGGAGCATGGGGTTCCATTTCTGAGCATTGAGAAAGTTTTCAGTGTTTTATAGTTTCAAATCTCTTGTTAAAAGATGCACACCTGTTTTGAAAAAATAAAGACTGTGCATCCTTTATTTTTCATTTAGTGTTTTCTTGAAACAAATCACACAGAAATCCCTGTACATTGTTAAAAAAATTTTTTTGCAAAGGTCAGTATTGGGTCTATGTACTTAGGTAATACCATGCTACAGAATGGCAGTTATGGCTTTATGGAGTTAAATCATTGAACTGTTGGCCTTTCAAATTGTCATTCAAACAAACGGAGGTGTTGTCAAATTGTTTTAGGTAAATTCATGATCAATTCTTTTTTAAAGGTGTGAATAATCATGCACAGTGACTAATGGCACTTAATTTAAATTTTACTTATTTATGAAGATGGAGGACCTTTCATGTCCTTATCATATTTAGAATGAAGATAATGTGGTGGGAAAAGAAGCCATTCGTAATGTCAAATGCAAGGCATCTTTACGTACACTTGTCTTGAAAAAATTGTTTTTTCTATAAAAAAATATTTAGGGAGGAGTGGTTCATGTAATTGAGAGGTGGGGACTGTATTGTGAATTAGAAAAAGCAAAACTGATAAATTAAAAGTTTTCTGGTGTAAGTGAACAACGAGTTCATTGACAAACGTATTTGTTTTGTCAAAAGTTGCAAGTGTTGAGCCGTAACCGCACTTACGACTTATTAAAACAGTAAACTCATAAAATATATGTATATCACAGCCGAAAATTTGTTACTAAGTGATACTTGAAGTTGCAAATAATGCATACCTATTCTAGTTAAAATGTAAATGATTGAAATCAATATTTATGTTAGACAAACAATTTACAAATGTAAATTTTGAAACTCAAATTTTGCACAATTTTGAATTGCTATTTTATATCAAGGAGCCTGTCATTTCTTATATATTAATTTCACTGTGCCCATGGGTGGGTGACCCATCTTATCGAAATGTAGGGCAACAATGACTTGGACAAGCCTGTGCAGTTGTAGTGATTCTAGATTTCACACGCTGATCAAATTTATCTTAAACAACCATGAGAACAAAAACGTGAGGATTTTCAAACGGCACTAAATATAGCAGGTTGAGATGAACTGTGAGAAGATTTCTTCAGGTGAAGACTTGTCTGCAGGGAGTTGCCGATATAATGCTTTTTAAATGATTGCCCACACAAGTTTTTGCAAATGGCAACTCAAACAGAGTAATACTCAATTCAATTCAAACTAGTTAAAACAAAGTTTAGATATTGAAGTAATTAAACTTCAAAATTGTGCTTAATTAGATTTTGAAAATTGTTTAAATTTAAGTTTTCAATCAAATTTGTCACTTGATAGATGTACTTGAAAGTCATGTTTCAAGGTTGGGGTTTTCAAACATGTAAAAGTTCTTGTTGATGGAAATGATATTTGACCAGGACAGATACCTTCAGATTGCAATTTAGCTCTGTGATTATTTTATGTGTAAGTTTTATTTATTGAGGCATTAGACCTTAAAGAGCTATGCCTTAGGGGAAATAAACAATCCTAGGGCATTTATAGTATGCTTATATCAGTCTGCGAATGCATGCTGTTTGATTCTAACGTATACTGTTTGTCATGAGATTCTTGAAAGCTTCTCCAACTATGTCACAAATAGCTGAGCTGAATGCTTATAAATGCCTTAAGATTGTGTTTTTTCTTGAGCAAAGTTCATGTGTACTCCTAAAAAATTTAGGTAATCTATCTATTGTAGTCTTGCTCATTCAAGTAATATCTATGATATATATTATAAACGTATTTTTGGCTATTGAAAGCAAGAATAGTTAATAATTTATTTACATGAAACGTAAAACTGGAGCAAAAAGTGAATTACAGTTTTGAAGGGGGAAATAACACCTAATTTTGGCTCGTATTTTATTTCAATGCAGAGCTGATTTTGTATATTATGCATGTACTGTTTTCACATTTTTGTCAATTTTTCATCACTGATGACAAATTATGAAGTCGATGTCTTCTGAAGTACAACAAACATCAGGTTTTAATTGCTCTCAAATATTAAATTGTTCATTAAATTCTGGGATGTTATTTTAATTTGATGGAGCTGGATACTTTTTTTTAATAAATAGCTTAACTTACAAATGTTCACTTCTCTCCTAATAAAAGATATTGCTGAACCTTGTTTTAAAAAGGCTTTCTCTAAATTGAGAATATATACTTTCCTACATTCATTTTCGAGATGACTGTATTCGGGAGGGAAACATGCATTACTAAGAAGCCAAATTTAATGTGAGAAATAAGTAAAGGCGATGGTTCTAATGTTTGTCGATATATATATATTTTTTCCTATAACCCAATCCCCCCCAAAAAAGAACAAGAATGTGTCTTGTTAAGAAAAAGTCTTAAGACACTTTTTAGGAGAATCTCTGTATAAATCAGCATGATGTTGGTTGTTTGACTGTGATCTGAACAAGCAAATTGTGATATTTATTCATTCCCATTTTTAACTTGATATCACATCAAATTAATCATGCATCCCAATATGTTGAAGGTGGCGTAATAGTTCATTTTTAAAACTTAATGATTATGATTTATTATACACTCCATCTATAATGTATTGTTGATACAGTTTTCATATTTTATCATACTAGATTAGGTTACATTGCAATCTGCATGTGATATGCTCAGTACATATTTGCTGGTGTGCTCAATAAATATGTGAAGATGTTCAGATAGTATTCGATTATAATGTACCGGTTACGGTGACATTCTGGATGGTTACAATGCTTTTAAATCAAAACTAGTGTTTGTTTTTCTGACGATGTTTAAACATTTAAATGGGACCATATGTCAAGACTTGCATAGTGTATATATGAGCCAATGGGTTTTACATGAGTAGGTGAACTGGCCGCTTGATATGACCGAAAAATTGTTGAAAGTGGCATTGAACCCCAATAAATAAATTGTACATTTTCGTACAGCCAGTGACTATGCCCTGTGGGCATGAGGTTTGTTTAGAGTGTTTTAAACAAAATGTCGAAGAAGCAAATGTTTGCTGTCCAATGTGTCAAATTAGATTATCAACATGGGTAGACAAGCTGCAAGAAATCAAACTTCCACCTGCAGACTGAATACTTCAGATGAGCTTTTGCAAATGCACAGCTATCGCTGTTTGCCTTCATGCAATTCAGCCCTTTATATAACAATTAACATTAAGCTTGAAGTATTTCTTTTAACTTAACATCTATGCGATGACCTAAAGAAGTAGTTATAAGATCTTCTTTTGCCTAAAGTGACTTGGTTATTGTTAATTATAGTTCAGCCCTAACATGGTTAGATTAGGAATAGGCGGGCTGGATTATAGCTGCAAACAGATTTGATATTTATCAGTCATGTATTGTTTGTATTTGTGAAGAAATTCCGGACAGCAATAACAAGTTTACTTCTTGAATTTTTCAAATTCTTTAACCACAATATTTTAATCATGGTTCCATTTTTTTTATCAGGTATATTAAATTTCATAGAACCATATAAACTTTTCATACTTATTTAATATAATAATGGCCAGGTTTTCGGTAAAATAACACTTTAAAAGTCCCTACCCACATTAAAGGGGTTCATTTGTTGGCTTTTTAGAACTTGGAATATTCCTTTCATGTTATTGAAATGAACGCATAATTATGTAGAAATTTGATGCCATTGCATCTTGAGTGTATCCAGCTCAAAATTCCAGAATTAATGTTTTATAACTTCATATCCAGATTATGGGAACCTATCCTGTGAGAAAAGTGTGACAGATTGTTATATATCCCATTTGTCATATTGTTTTCTAATTGGAAAGTCTTGCATATTCTTTTTTGGAAGCAAGTTTTTATCTGAAAAAGTATTGAATATTTACATGTGTAATTATAGACTTGACTTTTTATGACGGACTTAAATATTTTTTGGCAATTTTCTTGGCTGGAAGACAGAAAGAAAAGTCGACTCATAGCAGTCTTTTGATTGTTGTAGATTAAGCCTAGTCAAGCAAAATCATTTATTTCTATGATACACCGTATATACATATACATACTTATATAGTCAAGTCAATAATTACTGACACAATGTTTGATCTCGGATATTACTTGTATCACATAACTGGTTCATACAAACAAGGTAAATGCATAACTGTGCTAGAACCTATCTGTTAACAAATATATCTATCCGTTTTGAATCAATCGGATGCTAGCTTAATAGACTGGTCTTCAAACATTTTATGTCCAAAGGTTCTGCATTTACCATTGTAAATGTGCTATCATATCAAACACCTTGAACAAATTGTTTTTCACCCTTAAAGGCAGTGTATTTCATCTTAAAAAACATAGGTTTTCTTATTGACATGATGGATAATTTTGTTTTTGTGACATAAATTATCCTTTATAGAAAGATCGTGGCAGACGTTGTTTTCATAATTGCAGCCTTTCTCATGATGTAATTAAAAGAGCTCAAATTCACCAACCAATCTCCGATCTTATATTCAAAAATAAGCATTTGATGATAACCGGAAGGCTAGTTTTTAATTATTAAATCGGGGATGGTTGTCGAGTCAGGGACATAAATGACAATTCCATGTTAAATACCCAAATGTGTTCAAATTTTATATGTTTATTCATGCTGTCTATAATATTAGTGTCGGTAAAAACGACATTCATTTGCTGATGAATACATTTGCAGTTGTGTATGTAATGGAATTGCATTTTCATGAAATAATGCATTTAAGCAGCTTTGGTGCAATTGGAGAGAAAAAGACTGAAAAAAGTTGTGTTTTTTTATCTGTCTCTTTGGGCCTTTTTTTTGCAAATGACATAGATGTCATTTACTAAACAATTTTTTTTTATATATATAAATTTACCAAAAAGCAGTGAAACTGCTTCAAATCAAGAATAAAAGTTTCAACTATTGTTGAAATTGAGTAAAAGAAATGTTGTTTTTTTGTCTGCCTTTAAGATTTAGATCATGGAGATTTGATTGTAGGTGAATGATTTTGAGTGTTGGCACAAATGAACCATAAAATTTTATCATTTATTACTTCATTCGAGATTTTAAACAACAAACCTGCTGAAATTATGGAAATTTTAAGGTGTCCTTTCCTTTCAAGGTTAATTGTTTACCAAATAATGATTTGTAAAGGTCTTCTGCTTGAAAACATGGCATTGAAGTTGCAACAAATGTTCAAATGGAAATATAATAGAGAATTGGGAGCATTGTTTACAAAGAGTCTTCTGCTGCGAATGCTTCTAAAGTCATCTCTAAGGAGGGAAGAGTTATTAAACAAGTTATCCTGGAAATCAGCTTGTTGAGGGCATTGTCTGTTTACCCGTTTGCAGAAGCATGAAACGTCATCTGTATCAAGCATTAACTTACCAAATTATTAGAAGTTTCAGCAGGTTGCAAAAATTACAGGTCAAATTTTGACCTTTGCATGTTTAATCCTTCAATTACTCAATGTAAAAGTTACATTGGATTTGCAAGGGTTATGAATTTGACCTCTAATGACACATTCTGGATATTGTGATGTTGAGAGCAATTGCAATAAATCTTGTTGTTTCATATATTTTTGTAAATGACCATGAGATTTTAGTAGGGGTATTTTTCCCCAACATGATCTGTGTTTTAGTACATTTTATTTTAACTTTGAAACATGGCAATATTTTGAGTTAATTGAGTGACACACTATTACCTGAAGTTTTATGATAACTTTTGTTCCTCATGTATTTTTGTTTGAACATACCCTGGTGTAACTTTGTTTTAAACCAGTATTACATAATCCATGTAGGAGGAAAACCGACCTGAGAATTCCAAGCCCGGGGAATATCCATCCTGCGCTGACTGACGAGAATTATCCTCGTTCATTGTCAAGTCATGCCCGGAAGCATGTCTTAAACGGTCATTATCCTTAATCAGACTATAAATTTACATTTTGGTCTTCATTGTACTGAATTTAAAATGTTTTATGTTGAAACTGACTTGTTTTCATTCCTATCTCGAGCCTCTTTATCAAATAGTTCTTTTTAACCCTTACCAGCATACACAAACCTGCAGCAAACTACTTTGAAAAGACCAAAATAAGATTATTGAATAAAATATGAAAGCATTGCGGCAACAGGAGAAATTGCTGATTTAGAGCAAATTTTTCCTGTTGCCTCATTGTTTTTAAAGACGTCATGCTGCAGACAAATTAAAATGCACATGCAAGTGGGAATAGTAAATATACAAACAACAATTTCATATATAAAGATAATTATTAACCTTAATGATGGTTTGAGATCCGTATTACATTGATGAATATAAAATTGTCTCCCAAAAAATGTTTTTGTCAACAAAAATTGTATTAGAGCCCAGTTCTTATTTTATGTGATGTTTGTATAAGTTTCCTGATATACTTGTGCAGTTTTTTACTACAATACAAATTATTGGAGGTCTATTAGCCCTTCCCCACATTCAGCAGATCTGCAGCAGACGACTTGAAAATAAAGTGACAAAAACCGAAAAATCTCCATAAAAGATAGTTTAATCGGAAATAAAGTTTAAATCATTTTGGCCAATGGAGAAATTGAGTATGAGCAATTTGGCCACTATGTTTTCAAAAGTTGTCTGCTGCTATGGCGTTGACAGGTGGGAAAGGGTTAAACAGAGAGGAAGGGGTATCATGTTAAGGAGGAAATTGGTGACTGTTTGTTCTCTCTCACATCAATATAGATAACATATTGGTATTGGCGATATAAGACAGGTTACCACTTAACATTGAAAATGACTTTGTCCGTGTGCAGATCACATGAACTGATGTTCAAATCAGGAATCCGCTGTGGTCGAGTGGTTAGCGTCGGGGATT
>JAUELF010263019.1:0-11237 GCA_031471495.1 Clinocardium nuttallii | reverse complement strand
TCTTTTGTCACTATGTTTTCAAAAAGCTGTCTGCTGCAGAGGCGTCGGAAAGCGTCTATATGAGGGAAAGGGTTAACCATATATCCTGGACTCAGGAATAAAACCCCATTATAACTTCAGGTTAACAAACTGATTATCAGCGCATCGTGCATCAGTAACCCTTTCCCAAATTCAACACAAATGTAGCCAGCAGACGACTTATGATAAAGGTCAAGGAAAAAACATTGACAATCTTGCAACACATGATGAAAGTGTAGTTATTTGAACAAGTTGAAAACATTGTGGCAAATGGAGACCTTGTTCGTTTTGAGCAATGCCTCCCTTTTTCACAATGTTTTTTAAAATTGTCTACTGCAGAAGCGTCAGAAAGCATACTCATGTGGGAAATGATTTAAGAATCAGACGAAAGTGTTATCTCAGGTCGACTGCTGCAGAGGCTTCAGAAATCTCGTCTGTCTATGGGAAATGTTTGAGGAATACATGTTTAGCCGACGTGGTATCATTTCAATTGTACAGTCTGTCGGTGGGAAATGTTTGAGGAATACATGTTTAGCCGACGTGGTATCATTTCAATTGTACAGCAATAAAACTCGAATTTGTACTGTGGGTGTCCGTGGTCATATTTCATTTATTATCATATATTATCTTGGATTATCGCCCGGGACTATTCCTCTACGGTTACGGCGGCAAGGGAAAGGGGATCACTGTAAACAGAAATACACTCATGGGGTTTAAGCACTCTTCCTTTGAAACATTTAAACCTTTTTTGACCATGGAAGGACGTATATAGCAAAATGGCCTTAACTATAGATTCCTGACCCGGATCAGTATAAGCATGCCGCGCAGGCTAACCCGGACAGACACTTTTCGCCTCCTGTGGATTTTCTGTTTCAGAAATCATTACTCTTTACCTCTATTCCCCTGAGACGGAATGTGTCGGCCCGGATTAATCTGCGCGGACAGCGCGGGCTGTTCTGCCTCGATACATTACGCAGATTCCATAATGTTGGTTTTCTCGCGGGACGGCTCAAATGTTTTAAGTGTTGCAATAAGTCGCTTTGGTTGATCGAGGTTTTATGCCGTTTTCAACATTTTACTTTCATATATCACGGCTGTCAATTGATATAAATATGTGTTTCCTTGCTTCCTTCACAGTACTGCACACAACAGTCTTATCTGCATCTGACTGCTTTTTCAAATAGACTGTTAGCCGTTTAGTGGAGGACGAATGATATACTTCTGTCAAACGTCAGAATTTATTGTTAGCCGAGCTTTGGTTCGAACTCCCAACCCCTGTATTGACAACCCATGTTGCTTCCGATTGAACAGTAGATAATGTTTCAAGTCGCTTAAAGCTGGGTTAATGGCTAGAATTATACCTCAAAGACAAATGCGCCGCTTGATTGTACCTTGAGGGTTGATGGATAACCCACACACAGGAACGAGTATCGTAGCATTAGATGTAAAACAAATTACATTTGAGCCGTCCCGCGAGAAAACCAACATTATGGCCACGGCGTTATGTATCGACCCAGATCAGCCAGGGCAGTCCACGCAGGCTGAACCGGGCCGACACATTCCGTCTAAGGGGGATAGAGGTTTAGAGTAATGATTCCCGAAACAGAAAATATAAGAAGAAAATCTTAGAATTTCTTTTTCACTCTTGAATTTATTTAGATTCTTATTTTACAATTAAGTCTTGACTTTAACAGTAAAATGCGATGTATTTGCTTTCCTAACCAAAATGTCTTTAAGTTCAAGTGCACGCTGTATAAACCCATATACTCTTCACCATTGGTATCGTGTTGTTATTGTATCCATCTCCTTGTGGTTTCTCAACTTTTGACTTAAACAGTATACCGATTATACCTGCTGCATGTGTTACAGTACATAGTATGCTGGACAAGGATTTCTGTTCTTTTAAAATATCAAACCATCTTAAGAACTGGTTATCAACCCTTCCCCACGTACAACAAATATGTAACAGACTACTTTGAAAAAATAAGGCAGATATATGGAAATTCTCATTAAATGAAAGAATTAGTATTACTAGAGTTGGAAACATTATAGCAAAAAGAAGAAATTATGAGCAATTTCTCCTTTTGCAAAAAATGTTTTCAACTTTTGTCTACTGCAGATGCGTCTAAAAGCATCTACATGTGGGGCAGGGAAAAGAAATGTTTCGTATGTAGGTAGACATTTCGTTTCGAGGGCTTTGACGTGAAACGGTTGTAACTAAAAACCTATTTTGAAAACCCTGGTTTATAGGGGCAATTTTGACACCTTTGTTAAAAATGCAAATTTAGGTGCCATTGCTCAGAACGAGCAATGGCACCTTAATTACCATTGTTTACCAAGAAAAATGATTCAACGCTTATAAAGACTTCATGGCGAGGTGATTAACCTTGGTACAAAATACAAATTTGAGTTATAACTGTTTCACGACAGCCCTCGGTTTGATTTTTATCTCCGACCTGTCAACAGCTTACGTACGTGTCAACAGTTATCTCGGTTAAAGTTGCACTACAGGAAAATAAACTGTTCCTCTCATTGCAGACGTAGATCCAACTCAACCTGCGCAGTCTGATATGATCTCCAATTTTCGATAATAAGTCAGAGAAGCATTAAAGAAGCCGTTGATCTACATTGTACACAGATTACATTTAGATTAGATACTATGTATGGGCAGATTGATCTTTGGCCACACTGGTCAAACTATCGTGGGGGTGGTTTTCCTGGTGCACGGCTCAGCAGGTCAAATTGTTGAACTCAAGATTAATGATTAGCGGTACATCCATTTTAGTTCAGTCCAAATGGCACAGTTTTGTATTCCGTTGTACAGTAAGATATGCCTTAGACAGCAATCAAACTTGACCCCTAAAAAGGATGATTTTACAAAATAGATTAACTGTTATCTGCATTGGTGCCATTTTCGTCTTACCCTGCTTTGAAGAAAGAAGAACCCAGTAAAATGTGCCATTAGGAAAGGCACTAATGGGCTTATGTATTTTATGATATGAGCCGTTCCGTGAGAAAACCAACATTGTCGACTCTGCGTGGAATATCGACCCGCTGCCGCTCAGGCTTACCATGGCATAATTATTTCGCATCCTGTGTTTTTTGTTTGTTTCAGGAATCATTTCTCTATACCTTTACCTCCATGTGACGGAATGTGTCGGCCCGGATTAACCTTCGCGGACTGCGCAGGCTGATCTGGGTCGATACATTACGCAGAGTCCATAATGCTGGGCTTCTCTTGGAACTGCTCATATTGTTACGTGCGGCGTCTACTGATCTGGGGTCTTAATGAATCCGCGTACAGTGTAGATTCAGACGAGCCTGTGTATACGCACAGTCTCACCGCAGCATTGACTGTCCATTTACTTGTGACGTATTCCTGACTGATTCTTTTGAAAATAAATAAAAACATAGTACCATAAGTTCAATGCCAATTAACTTTCATATGGTACCGTCACACAGAGTCAATAATACCTCAACTCGATAAACGCGCTTAATATATATGCTAGCGTTTCAACAAAGCTTTTGAAATGATACATGCAAGTCAACATCAACTATATTATCGGTGAATGGTGGTTGCAAAATGAAAAAGGGTGCACCTGTTAGCCGAAATATGTTATTACATGTACATACACAAATCCGGACAGTATGACTATGTAAGATTTATTTATATACATCATGTACTTGTATATAATTAACATACTGAACAAGATAGTTATACTGCACTAAATTGTCTGGGCATTCAACAGCCTCTCTGACAGTTAACAGATACGTTGAAAAACTATTGTTTGTGTATGTAACTATATGCCTGATTCTACACTAACTCATATTGACCTACATGTGTCTTAATTTAAATATATTTAATGAAAACACTCATGGTGTGAAATATCATGCAATTTTGAGTTTTATAAATGCTCACATACCTAGATCAGGATGATTTGTCAAACACAGTACATCTCACGACGTCTATTGAAGCTTAGCTTTTGGCAATTGGTATCGAATAGTTTTAATAAGTTTTTACTCCGATTTTAAAATTATTTCAATTATATCATGGCGTTCACAGTGTAAATAACAGGTACTTCCGGTAAATATATATATAATAACAGGTACTTCCGGTAAATATATATCTAATAACAGGTACTTCCGGTAAATAGATTATAAAACATGAACACCATATTTCTACAATTCTAACTTGAACATTTACTGTCATTTTTTTAATGTTTTGATATGACTATTGTCGTTGTAACCACATACAGTTGAACATTGGCGTACAATGTTGAATCAGAAGCTTGTGACAGTAAATATGTATTTTCCACCCTCGAGATGGTCGTTATAACTAATCGTGATGACATTGGCTTCAAGGATTAAATCAGTAATTTGTGACATTATATATTTCTCTTCCACCCTCGATGTGGTCGTTCTAACTAATCGTGAGTTAGGAAATTGGCTTCAATTATTCAAACAATAACTTGTGACAGTATATATGTATATTTCACTATCTAGGTGGTCGTTCTAACTAATAGTGAGTTAGGAAATTGGCTTCAACGATTCAATCAGTAACTTGTGACAGTATATATGTATATTTCACTCTCTAGGTGGTCGTTCTAACTAATAGTGAGTTAGGAAATTGGCTTCAATGATTCAATCAGTAACTTGTGACAGCATATATGTATTTTTCACTCTCCGTTCTAACTAATGGTGAGTGGAAACCTTGGCTTCTAAGATTGAATCAGTAACTTGGCTTGGCTTCTAACCACTACTGATTTGGGACCTTGGCTTACCGAGTTAGATCAGTAATGTATGACAGTATAGATGTATCTGTATCAGCGATGACCTGTAAACAAACTGTCTACATCGAGTCAGATAAGATGGAGGTAGACACGCGAATAGATTCTGATAACGTTAAAAGCCGTGATATATACAAATGCTCTGTTTTAAAGAGTAACCGATACTATTTACCCTTTCCCGCATGGAGACAAATGTGTTCCGCATCTACAGAGGACGTCTTTTAAAAACATTGTGGCAACAGGGTAGTTCCTTTTGCTCGTGTATGGTCAATGATTAATAACATAGGGTCGCGTCTGACGATTTTGTGGTATTATTGCATCTCCCAAACGGACACACAAACCTGACCATGCATGGAAGTAACATCTTTGGACAATAATTATAATACTTGGTCAGAGCTTACATCTGGATCTATCATTCTGGTTGGACATTGAAGTATCTGTTGAGACTGTGCGTAAGCAGTGGCTCTTCTGGGTCATAACGATCGTTGCGAACACATAGTTTCGTCATCAGCTATCTCTCATTTATTAAAACATATTGTCTTATATGTGACATTCAACCATTTCGGTAGGCGTGATGTGTGTGTTACCCATCCTTTTCATAAAGGATAGTGTATAAACGTCTCTTTGGCTGACGTGGTGTTTAACTATTTTGTTTTTTGGATTTCGTGGTGTGCTGCAAGATTGCAAGATACAGTTCACATGTACTTAGCATTTATTTTTGACACATACAAATCAGACAGGAAATATGTGATCGTTTAGGTCTGTTTACACCATTAACAACACGTTTGTGCTTTTCGTAAATCTGTGAAAAGTGTTAATGTTTTTGACATCGCTTCTAAGCTTGTAGCCTATGAGCTCAGCCAAAGTCTGCAAGTTGTCTTTTCCTACGGTACTTTCCTCAGTTAAATGAAATATAGTTAGCGTGTGACTTTACAACCAACAAGAAACTCAGTCATTGAGGCCAAGCTGAAGGTCAAGTCAAAGCAAGATCTTCATGTCAAAGATCTTCAGCAGAACAAATTGTAACCATCATGCGTCATGTAATACTTAGACCATCCCCACTGCTGTTAAAGACTTTTGTATCCTTTTGACATGTTTTCAGTATATATATATAATATATATATATGTAAAAGGATAGTAAGTCTTGACCTGGTTAAAACGGTTTCTGCATCTGCAGAGCACTTTTTAAAAATGTTGTGAAAAATGTCTCTATTTAAAAAAAACATACACTTTTCTAAATTACTATATAATCTAATTTGCCAAATTAAAAATCTAGATTTTGCAAATAAAATCTGAGATGACCAATTGGTCTTAGTTTTGCACACAAAAAAAGATTTCAAATTGTTTCTCAAACGACCAATTTTCTAGATTTAGGCAAACAAACACACCGAAGCACAACTTATATCATATCAGTGAGAAAAATGAATGAACCTTACATAATATTCTGTTTATAGCAAACAGTATGCATATTATCATAGAGGTTTTATCATCAAAATGGGTGGTTTTGTATTGCAACTCGAAAACATGTAATACTTGTGTTGATAATGTCACCCAATTAAGGATTTCTGATAGACAAAACGAGTCCGCCTCGATGTTGCGATGACAGGCGCGTCCGCCTCGCTGTTGCGATGACAGGCGCGTCCGTCGTCTCGGATGCGTGAGGCTGCAGGTTCAATCCGAGTAATACAAAATACTATAAAACAGTTGTATTGGCCATCCCTCCTTGGCGCTTGTGGTGTTAATATTTCGACTGACTCGCCGCTATCAGGATAAATAACTGGTGGTTCTTTTATATAAAACATCTAAAAGTCTCGAAGGCCAGTTTCCTTTTATTTGTTATTTCACAGATACCAGACATCATGATACAAGATGCATGTTTAACCGCGAAGCTATATGCCCAGGTGAGTACATGGAAACAAGACGACTCGGGTATGTGTGTATGAAGTCGTTAGAGTTCGTAAGTATTCGTAGGATTGAATATTTTGATTTATTTAGTTCTGCTTCCCCTTAACCCTTTCACCCATATCATGCTTTTTGACGCTCTGCAGCAGAAGGCTTATTGAAAACATTTTGACAAAAGAAGAAATTGCTCGTTTCACTCTTAGCCATTGGTTATCCATTCAATTATAGAAGATTTCCATTGTTTGACAATATATGTTCAGAGTCGTCTGCTGCAGATTTCTTGTAAGTGGGAAAGGGTTAAATGTCGCAAATATAACACTACATCGGTCCAGCTCCACCAACCTTATTTAGCTATAAGGAATATTTAAATAATTAACTGCATAGTTCATCATTTTTGTTTTCCTAATAAAATGTAAATAAGATTTAATTTCTTAACAAGTAGGCCTAGTTTTAGTTAGCGATGTAACTATTTATGTCAACTAAGTAATTTCTTGAAATACATTTCACCATTCCTGTTTTACAAATTATTTGGGAAACAAAAGTGATGAAATATGCTTTTAGTCTTTAAGTTGTATGAAGTATAGCGGCCTGGAATGCTTTTTAAAAAATAAAAATGTATATATATATAATATATCATCATTTTTCTTTTAATTATGTTATTCATTACCGTGCCAGGCCCCTTTGTTACGAAGCGCTAAGTAAGATTAGTGGAATTGAACCCTGAACAGCTTATCTGTACACATTTTAAATGAGCATTTGCGAAATTATTGTTCTCGCGAAGTTATGTGAACCACAAATTAAGGGGAAAACGACATGGCGAAAGTAAACCCAATTTACATTTATAACCGATATTTTTAGATTTGACAAGGTCAAAAACGAATGGTGGTTTTTTTTATCAGATTGCAATGGTCAAAGTCTACATATAATGACCAAGTATTTTGGTTTTATTGTTGTTTTGATAGTTTTCCAGTGACTCATTGGCCATATACTAGTACGTCTGGAATAACCAGTGACACTTTCGGTACATGAAAAACAATTTCAATATACAAACATAACTGTATGTGCGTAAGAGTTGTTTAAGGCAGTTAAATGGAAAAACGAAACTCCAAAATAAACGGTATATCTACACAGCCTTTTCTAAGTCAAAACTATCCGAAAAGACCAAAAGACAACTTTTCTCCTTGCGTAGGAAACAAACGTAGCTCCTGTAAAAGAGACGATTGTAGCATTTGGTAATGCGGAAGCCTAATTCGCAACTATTTGCCGCCCTAAGACAATCAACTGAATCGCCGTTTTCAATAGTTTTTCAGTCACATCACGGCGGCCAGTTCTCCTACCCATGTGGCTCCTGAACGTATACAATCATCATACATCTCTTCACAGAAATCTGACTATATCCCCACATCAACTGTTATAGCCCAATGGTGGAAGAAGAAGGAATGACGATAGAGAGTAAATGACCTAATGAGCTAACGCAACTCATCGAGACCTTTTTCCTCGCATACCAGTCAAAATACATCGATAAACATCATTTGTTATAATACTTGTATTTTGAACCATTACATTATTGTGGCTATCTTGATAACCCGGTGTCTATGTTTAGTATGTTTAACTATATTTAGTTATTTTTTCCAGTAGAAGCCCTAAGCGATAAATGTGGACATATCTCAATTGGATATCCTCTGCTATTCTCCAAGAAGTTACATATCTCAATTGGATATCCTCTGCTATTCTCCAAGAAGTTACATATCTCAATTGGATATCCTCTGTTATTCTCCAAGAGGTTAACTCCAATGTTTGACCTGAATTGAGTTGACTGGTTTGTCGAGATGAAACTATAGAGTCGATTCAGAAACAACTCACTGCTGTTGATGAAGTGTTTGTTTGCATGGTATTTTACGCCGCTTTTAATATATTCCAGTTATTTCACAGTGTTTCTGGGTAAGTCACCAGAGCTACTGATCTATTTATCCTGCCACCAGCGAGCCAGTCGTAATGCTAACCTCACAACCCTGAGCACCATGGAGGGGCGGTAATTACTACCATCGTGAATGGAACTAGCGACCCCTCGCACCCGAAGTGGACACTCTACCACTATACCAGCGAGGATGTTGATCTAATGTCATATCTCGTTTGAAGACCCGTAATGCCTTTATCAAAATTCAACGCAACCGAAACAATCGGATTTGGAACCAATTGGTGCCGACTTGTCCAAAAATAGCTATTTTTCCCTTCTAACAAATTGTTTTATCCCAATGTTAAAACTGACACTTACACTTTAAAAGAGTTCACCTTGCGAGAATTGATGGACTCGTATGAGCAATTTTGTGATTTCAGGGTATAAACACACTGATGTCCTGAGAGTGTAGCCAATAGCCATAGATACATTGGAAGTTTCTCAAGAGACAATTTCTGTATGCATTCGTAATCTTCTGACTGCAAGATAAACGTAAGAGTAAATCCTTCTTGACATACCACAAATCTGCAGCAAATACTTATAAATATGGGAGGGGGATTCCATTATTGACTCGTGTTTAATGCGGAAAAAACTCCATTATTGACTCGTGTTTAATGCGGAAAAAACTCCATTATTGACTGATTATTTTGTCACAATGTTTTTAGAAGTGATCTGCTGCAAATGAGTCAAAATGTGTCTTTTCGTGGGAAAGGGTAAGAAATCACCAAGATAACCTAATGGACTCCTTGCAGACAAAATACATACGGGGTTCTCTCACTATATTATCGCCGATTACAGCTATAGTTTCAGTTATATTACGGCGTTTGATATGAAAATTACAAATATGAATAGCCCCTTTATCCTGACAACAGCGAGTCAGTCGTAATAACAATACTGAGCGCCAAGGAGGGAAAGCAAATACTATCATTTGTAAAGTCTTTAGTATGACCCGGATGGGGATCAAATCTGCGACACCCAGCACCCGAGGCGGTCGCTCTACCACTACACCATCGAGGCGGTTTGTCCATTATGAGGGATCAAATCTGCGACATCCAGCACCCGAGGCGGTCGCTCTATCACTACACCATCGAGGCGGTTTGTCCATTATGAGGGATCAAATCTGCGACACCCAGCACCCGAGGCGGTCGCTCTATCACTACACCATCGAGGCGGTTTGTCCATTATACATGTTTAATTTCGTCCGTACTAACATTAAGTATATTTGGCCATTAATATGTCCTATTAGAAAAGCGTTGACACATAGTCTGGTAAACCCATACATCCTCTGGAAGCATCATCAAAGATTTTTTAACAAGATCTTGCATCGTTATAGAGCAATCTTTGTTTAGAATTAATAAACGAGTATACAACTGTAAACACAGGATTGACCTGCCCGAACGATGATACTGACCATTGGTCTTTATTCTTTAAAATATATCGTATGAAAACACGTATTTTGTAGGAAAAGGATGTAATTATGACAACGGGATACTGGTGTAATGTTTACATAATCACGTGCGTTCCGTCACATGAAAACCGACTTTTGAAGAGGGGTTTTCTAATCCTTATCCCGCTGTATTAATGTTATCGTTATCTTCCGCCCTGATTCCTAAAACGCTCTTTCATCTCCATAGAATAGTTTCGACAAAGATTAGACTGCATGAATATGCAGACTGAACTTGGTCTACATTGTAAATGCATTTACCATCATATTTCGTATTATAAATCGCTTTAAATCTGTTCGAACTTCATCCCTTTACCAGTGTATTTTAACAATCTGATCACCCACACCAAGTAAAGAAAAGAAGGCAGGTGATGCTATCTGGAGACCTGGAGACTATTTCCTGAGACGAGGCTAAACATTGCCAAAAATGCCATGGTCATTTGAGAAATTCTCAGACCGTTCAACATGTTAGTATTGTTTCTTTTTAAAACACTTAAATCAAGTATACAGAGGGGGAATCCAAAACATCACATGCTCACCGAAAATGTCTCATATCTTATGACAAAAAGAACCCTATTAGTATAGTCGCTATTTGGTCCAAACCTTACTAGGATGCTCATATAAGAAGAAAATGCACGGGGAAGCTCCTGGTCTGATTGCACAGCGGAGAAGGATGCCAACTGTTTGTCGCTTAGTCTCGAAGGTCGGTTTTCGCGCGATGTGGACCATATGTTTTATTATTTATAGCCGTTTGTTATCAACAAGTGAAAGTAGGTTTTACCTTATCCATAATTGGGTTTTCCCAATCAGGTGATAAAGCGATGATCACAACAGTTTCGTCACCTCCCGTGTAGTACGTCTATTGCGCAGTGCAACACAAACCATGCAAACCAAATTCCCAGGAACGTTTATAAAAGTCGGAGAAGTACTTACATGTAGCCTTAAATATCAATCGTCGAAGTTATAATGAACAAGTGATAATTCATCCCCTGATTGTGCGTAATGTAACGCCACCCGCTCATGCATTATTACTAGGGATGGGACCGGGTACGCGAGTACCCGAGTACTCGATCGGACGTCCGAGTACCGGTTATTAAAATAGGTACTCGAGTACTCGATTTTAATTTCG
>JAUELF010263009.1:0-11237 GCA_031471495.1 Clinocardium nuttallii | reverse complement strand
TGTTCCATTTATTCGAGCACCAGTCAGTCAGTTGTAATGCTAACCCTTCAACCCAGAGCGCCAAGGAGGGCAGGCAGTTACTTTGACCTTGCTCTTGGTTTGTCGATTTTCAAGGTCAAATTGCTGACAATCCGGCCTTACCGTCTTCAGCGGTTTCTTGTATTACATAATTAAATAGTCTTTATAATGTATCTAATGACAGAATCGCTAGAAATGCAACCCATTCATTTCTGGTTAAAGTAATTTAAAAAAAATGCAAATTTAATAAGAGAGTCGACACGACCCCAACTCGCCAGATGCGGCTCATCTAAAAAAGGAAAATCTCAGTAAAAGTTCGTAACACGAGAATATGAGTTGTTGGATAACAAAGAATGGTTTGATAGCTTAATCTCTATAAGTAGTGTGCATTTATAACTTATTTGAAGTGTTCACCGCAAAGTCAACTTCTTAAGTCTCTTAACTGATTATGTAGACCAGTGAGATATTCTAAGTTTGAATTCCACCACGTCAGTTTTGTAATGGTTCCGTGTCCTACTCGGGTGTCGGAGGTCGCGGGTTCATTCCCCGACTGGGTCTTATATAGGATTCTACAATGAAAGTAACGACCCTCCCTCTCGGCGCAGTGGTTGTGAGGTTAGCATTATGATTGACTCGCTGGTATCAGATTAAATGGACCAGCCGTGTTGGTAACTTACACAGAAAACGTCGTGATACTTACTATCTCACACGTGTTAAATGCGGCGTAAAACATCATACACACAAACAAAGAATTGATTCACCGGTAACAATGTCCATAAAATCAAGAAAATTGACATTCAGATGTTTTGAATATAATGTCAATTACAAACAAGAGCTCATACTTAGTAAGTCTGATCCCAGTCAAAGCCGTTCTCCAATAACGACGTAAATGGTGCATGTACGACTGAAGGGAGAGCAGAGAAGATGTTGATCGATCAGACTACGCGGAGAAACAGGCTGATAAGGAACTTCGATTGATCTCAATGTCTCTTATTACGAACTAAACATCGCAACCTTTCCAGAGCGACATAGAGCGGGAGTAGTGCAAACATGAAGTTATGGAGAGGTGTTGCTTGAAGAGGTTATATTGTATTAAAGTAATCCTTACAAAATTCAAGTGTTGTTTTGGAGAGGTGTTGCTATGAAGAGGTTAGAGTGTATAAATGGAATCCTTGCTGGACAAGATTAAAGTATTGTTCTGGAGAGGTGCTGTTATGAAAAGGTTATTTGTATAAAAGGAATCCTAACGAAGATTCGAGTGTTGCTCCAAAGAGGTCTTCGTTCCATAGGCAGAGAATCAATGTTGAAATATAATACGAGTCTATCCACTGGACAATTAATTGATTGAATGCATAGATATACATCTTTAAAATAAAAGAAAACGGAAAAGTGCATTATATATACATTTATATATATATAGTTTATACTTTAAATGACTGATGAATACTATGATTTAAAAGATATTCTGAATTCTCATTTCTATGAGACACTTCCTAAATGCACGACAATTAAATCATTCTAAATCGTTTTTTCTCCATATCTAATACACAACAGTTTGACTAGGGAACCGGTAAGATTTATACGGGTGAACATTGCAAAACTTTGCTATACCGTTTTTCCAAAAATTGTGTCCAGAGTGGAATTTTCATTGCAGTCACGATTCCGCTACGTTTTGATTGGATGAAATGAAAAAATCGAAACAAAAACACCTTTTACAGAAAATGATTAAAAATGATAATACGTACTCGATAAAGGAACGAGCACAAATAATTTTATGTGAGATCATTTGCGTTAAATAACACTCGTCGTCTATTTCTAAAACAAGTTCAAATAAAAACTCATCAGGTTTTTTTGACTTTCCGGAAGATACAAGTCAAAATTCTTGTAATATGACGTCATATGATGACGTCATTTCTTTTAGCGTATCGCAAATGATGAATAAATAACCAAAAGGAAAAACGACAGAAATGATAGGAAATGTTAGCTTGACCTGTCACAAATTTAGTTCTGTAAATCATTTAATCATTTCATTTGAAGAACTTTATGAAGGACAAGTTGATTATTTGTTGTACCTCTCATCATAATTTCATGAATTTGAAATCTTGGATATATTTTAAAGTTAAATATAAGCTTAACCTGGTGATTTTTATTTTCTTTACTTAGGTCGGTTGGACTCGTAATTGACGTAAATAACTGATCGTGCTGCAAGGAAGGGGCTAACTGCAGTTCACGAGGAATTAATTACCGATCACAAAAGTTAATAAATGTTTACCCGAAATAGGTAGCACCTATACTCATATTATCTATAGCATACTTATGTATATATGTTACTTGTTTAGTTTGTATTTGCATGGGGAACAGTTCTGTCTTTTGCTTGCTAATAAACTTTGAAACTTTGAATGGGAGATATCGGTCAGTTATCTCCCTCTAATACTCTCTAAATATAGCTTTGCCCTGTCCTTTGGTTTCCTCTGTTTTTTATCATTGGTTTCTTTGCAGTGAATGGTGTACTTATAATTGCATTTTCTTGACCAACTGTTGTGAGATTGATAAGTTATTCCACATGTGTGTTCTTTAAACACTGCTATGTAAATTTTCTCTTTTGAATCATCACTTAAATCAACACATTTATGATTAATGTGTACAGAGTAATTGCAATAGCTCATTGCAAAATAGCGATAAAGACAAAGGATTCCAACTAAAAGGACCAACCTACTATTTGGTATTCCTTGGTCTTGATCTGACAAGGGAGATACTATAATTATCACTAATGTCCCTCAGTGTATATTGTAATATATTGTCGCTTTTATTACCAATGGTATATAGATAGAAATACGGTGAAGCTGTAATCATTATTTCACAGGAAATGTGTATTACTACTTTTGTAACAATGATTTCATATTTCAAGCTTCACGCAAAGCAGTTACCCTCCTACAATGACTCATTGTCCTCGGAAAGAAGGAATGGCCGACGCGGGGTTCGAGCTCAAGAGTTATAACCATTACCGCTATATAGCAGTTTAAGCACTTTATATGAAATACCCTACATGTGTTGGTATGGCAATTAATAACCATGATTAATTAATTGCATACCTATACAGTCGGACCTTGGTCATAACTTTCTCAAGAGGCTGATAGTAAATTTGATAGGATGACTTAGTTAACAGAGATAATCCTTGTTAGACTGTCAAAATACGTATTTACGTGAACACGCATGTTCCTGCAATAAGCGTACATACAATAAAGACCCCATCGATGGGAAAACATAACGATTGGCCTTAATGAACCGAAAATATAGATCCAGATCAGTCTGTGTACCCGTATAAGATATACACTACTCACATACTCCTTAACCCTTTCCCATATAGTGACGCTTTTCTGACACTTCTGCAGCCGACGACTTTTTAAAACATTGAGACAAAAGAAGAAATTGCTCAACTTTTGTTCAGTAAATAAAACCCTCAATTATCGGGATATTCTTTTTTGTGTACACACGTTTCCAAAGTCGTCTACTGCAGATTTGTTGTATGTGGGAAAGGATTAAATAAACGTGCTGCTTGGCTGTCAATGTGTGTAAGCGCGAATTCGAATGAACAGTTCGACATAATGATCAGAACCTGCTATGTTAAGTCTACCTTAGACAGGCTAAACTGTTATATTTCGTAACGAGCTGTCTCACCTGAAATCAGCGGTTTTTTGCCATTTAGTCAACACAATATTTAATAAAACTCCTATAACATGAAACAATGTAGGCGCCCGAAAGTTTACATTGGGGTATTCGGCACTAAAAGAGTTAAATTATGCAAAGAATTATTGCAGAGACAATAATACCTAATTTAGACCCCCCACGCAATTCATTCGTAAACGACCGAATGCATTACCAAATGACCCTTCTCATGCTGAATTTATAAAATGAGAGTTGAGAACATCAACAGTGTGGACATGCCGCGCAGGCTTACCCGGATAGAGACGTTTCGCCTTCTGTGGATTTTCTGTTTCAAGATTTATAACTCTATACCTCTGATCCCTGAGACGGCATATATCGGTCCGGATCAGTCTGCGCGGATTACGCAGGCTGATCTAGGTTGATACATTAATGTTGGTTTCTCTTGGAAGGGCTCAAGTGTTCAATGTTTGTTTTGTTTGGGGTTTTACGCCGCTTTTCAACATTATTACAGTTATATCACGTCGACGGTTCTTTTATTTATGATTCTTGGGTTAAACAAAATCAGTACTTTAGGCTGGTTAGTAAATGAGCATTGCCCGAGCTCGACACGGGAGCCATGACCACAGCGCCGAGACTGGGGATCTAACTGGTTAGAAGGAGATCATGTGCCGGCTGGTGACACAGGCTTAATACAATTGCTTGGAGCAGTTTAAAGTGTTAACATTAAGACCAGGTGAATGTCTGTCGTTATACCTTGATCTTGTCCTTCGCCATTTACATTCCTCATGACGATCACTATCAATCGTTATGATGCTGATTTCCGATAGTTGAATATAATATGTTAAATATCAGGCATTGTACGAAATTGGCACATTTCCTTCGGACAGTAATTTTACAAGTAATAGTATAACATAATAACACATTTAGGATTGTCATACCAGTGAATTTTAAAGTTAATTTAAATGAACATCATATTCTAGTATATTTTGGGAATATTCTCTGCTACATACAGAATAAATTGATAAATACGAAGCAAAAACTGTACACCAAAGTAAGGTTGCACGAATTGCCGTAGGTTAATTATATTAATTATAGTCCGTAGCTACGATAAGCAATCTACGAACATTGCTGTTTAGAAGCGGATTTAGCATGAGCATGCGATTCCTTTAAGTAAAAACAACATAGGGTTAGAGGAGTATGCAAAGATGTTTGAGCATGCACAACGCTTCTCATCTATAGCTCTGAATATTTCGGCTCAATGATTAACAACCATACGTCTAACGGAATCGCCTTGGATAAATCAATAGAATGCAATAATACCATGTAACTATCATTCTATATTGTCCGAATTGACTAGGTTTATATGGCAATAATGTCATGGGAAAACTACAAAAAAACAATAACATGGTATAATGTAATAGAACACAGATATAGAAATTGATATCACATTTCTCTAGAGATATATCTGGTATCAAAGACAAAACATGGCTTTCGAGATATCGGTAAACTGTACCCAAATGTGAAACGAGGGGTATATTTTAGTCACTCATAAGTCTCTGTAGAAAACAACGATATATTCTGCGAGGAGTTTGCATTTGTTTCCGCGCTTACCTTTAGGCATATGAGCCGTCCCGCGAGAAAACCAACATTATGGCATCTGCGTAATGTGTCGACCAGATCAGCCTGTGCTGTCCGCGCAGACAGATCCGGGCCGACACATTCCGCCTCAGGGGGGATAGAGGTATAGAAAGTAATGATTCCCGAAACAGAAAATCCACAAGAGGCGGAAAGTGTATATCCGGGTAAGCATGCGCGGCATGATTATGCTTATACGGGTCGCTACTTTACAATGTTGTTCTTTATTTAGCGGGAAGGCTTATAGATGTACTTTCACGACATATCAGCACAAGAGCGCCGCGGAGCAAACGTAAACATGTTTGTTTGTTTGTGTTAATTAAGTCGATAAAGGGGCATTTCTGTATACTATCAAAGCCAGAGTGACATGGTATAGTTCTTATATGCGTATTGTTCTTAGGAACATATGTACGAAGCTATGTACGGTTTTTGAGTTATTAAGTAAGACTAGAGTTTGATGACGACGCTGACTACGACGACGACGACGACGCCAAACGTATTACAATACTCTGATTTTGTGTCTTCAAAAAAACCAGATGAGCCAAATATCATTTGTTTCCCCCTGTCAGTTAAGACAAAAGACAGAGCCTGCTCGTCATGAGAATCTCTCTACAACAGGGGGATGTATTATACATGATATTTTCTCTCGGTCATACATATGCCATTGTTCAGACTTTCTTGTAAAAACCTAAGAGCGTTCACATTCCACGTGAAATATGTACGCCATACCTTAATCTAAGTGACGTTTCTACTGTTGGTGATTTCTTTCTTGTTGCAATTTAGACTCACCAAGTGTGCACGTGATAGCGTGATTCCAAAGCGTCCACAGTGTGTTCCGAAAGAAGATGACATGCTGCTTTCAAATAATCGGCTTCTCTTACGGGAGACCACGTTGAGGGATTATTTGATGATATACAATGCTATAGCTTATGTTCATAGTGCGTTCTCGAAGTCCAATGAGATAATTCAATGTCCCTTCTACGAAAAACAATACTCACTCGTATTAAGTAAATGTGGCAGTTTATATTCATTTTCTTTATAGTGTATACCTTGTATAAATTGTCTAACAATTCGTGCTTAATATAAGTAGAATGCAGCTACAGCTCACCTAAATGTGAAGATATGTCTATTAATAAATCCACAGTATATGTAGCCATCAGAATATACTAGTGTATACATGTATCTCTAAGAAGGTTGACCCGGAGTGACTCGCGATGCCCATCGGAATGCGTACGTATATCCCAGCACAGAATCATGTGATCTGTTTCAGTACAAAGGCTCTATGATTTTGACAAACATACATGTATATAGTATACCAGAATGGCCGATTCATACTGGCTGAGTATCATTTTAACGCTCTTAACCTTTCTAATGAAGCGTCGGTTGATCTGGCATTATACTGGTGACACATATTGAACAAAATCGGTTCAAGCAGCCAATAGGTTGAAAGTGTAACTGGCACCAGATACAGAGAACAATTCAGAGATCCTTCATACCGCATCATGCCTATGTGTGCTTTGTATGTGTGTGTGCTTTTGTTAACACGCAACTTAATACGTGTGTATGTAGGCTTTTAACCGCATCGGTGGCCAAGTGGTAGAGTGTCCACCTCGAGCGCAGGAAAACACGTGTTCATTCCCCGGCCGAGTCATTTCATGAACTTTAAAATATAATAGTATTAGCTGCTTTCCTTGGCGTTCAGGCTTGTTGGGCTAGCATTTAAACTCGCTTGCTGGTATCAGGATAAATGTACAAGTAGAACGTGTTGATTGCACAGGAAATGGTGTGATATAACTGATACGTTGTTGAAAGAGGCGTTAACAGAAAACAGAGGCTTTGCTGATCCGCAGATGCAACATGACCCAGTTTTGTCTCGTACGGTTCATATATTTGTTTCACAGTATTCAAATAAGATGTATGGTTAACCTCTTCATTGTGATAATATCAAAGATAGCAAACGAGAGGCAAACTTTTTCAGAGAGTAAATTACATTTATACTGATTGAATTGTCTAGGATAATAACTTTTGCTCAATGATTAATGTCAAAACCAACTTGTCCTGATATTGGACCGAACGACACCGGGGATTACACGATATATCGAATAAAATGTAGCAAGAGTTTCCATTCTTTATATATTAAACATACTTAACAAACTAAACAATGTATCTTTTCTACACCATGTATCTGACATTGAGAAGACTACAACATTACCAATATTGTTTTACTTTCATATGTTTGCTATTTGTACGCTCTCGCAATTAAACTAGTTTGTGTTGTATCGTATTGTACTGTTTATTATTATACATCGCGCATATTCCAGCGCAAATACATGGAGTTTGTCATGGGCAGTTCAACACGACAAATTAAGATTTTGTATTGTATACGTGTTAACTACGGTATCAACTATAGTCATGTTAGATATCGATTTTTTTCAAAGCTACTTGCAGTACAATACGAACCAATGTATCGCTCCTGCAAAGTTACAGTCATATGCTTTGTTTATATATATTAATGTGAGCAACATACACACATGTTGTATATATAGGATCTGACATGAATTGTCATTTTATATTAAGTATAATAAATCTTTTCATGAAATGACAACTTCTTTTTATCACATGACGAAACACAAAGAGATAATTGAATTTTCTAAAGCTATATTGATTTCTTCAGTAAACCGTTTAACTATGCCGACAATAATTATATCGAGGTCAAGTTCAGATTAGTTAACGAGTTCATTAAAAGTGATAATAAATAAACACTCATGAGATATTATATGTATCACTTAAAACGATTTATTAGGTGTATTTCGATCAAATGTACTTAACTTAAACAATCTTTCTAGATGAAATTTACCGGTTTTGGCGGCAAAAAGTGACTAAAGTTATGACGTCAAAACCGCAGACGTGACGTCATTTTCATAGTGATTCGGTCTTGTTATATTACACACGTTACATATAAAGTAAAGATTCAGACAAATCAATGCATCTATCTTCACCGTCTACGTCATAGATATCAAAATACGCAAAAATACATCCGCGACAATGGCCATCTAGAGTCAAATTGTTCCGTACTTTGTTGGCGTAAATATGAGTATATGCTTTCACCAGAGTGCATTTAAGATTGATTATATTACAATGGGTTAACATGCATTGTAAATGTGCTTAGGATGGACTGGAGGTGATTGATGTGAAGATTTTGAGTAATTCGACCATGTTTTAAAGTGAAAGGAGATATTTCGAAAATCCCAGCCCAATTTCGATTACCAATTTCTTTGTGTGAAGTATTTCTTGCATAATACATTACCAACAATTTGCTTTGGATTACGTTTAAACTAAGAGGTCACTCATTTCAATAACATGGGAGGGTCCACCTGAGAAAATGTGACAATTGAGGGTTGAAACTGGTTGATCTACATTGAAACAAAGAAGGAATGTTTTTGGTGTATTGTGACCTAGATGCAGGAATCCGCCGTGTCAACATTCGGTTAAATACTATTAACCTCGGCTTCGCCTCGGGTAACAGTATCATCCTCATCTTGACAATATGTACTGCCACACTGTAAGCCATGCACTATTTATATATTGTTATAGTTTTACGATGTTCAACATTATTTCTGTTAAATCACGGCGATAAGTAACTTAATCATGACTCCTCGGCAACCGAACCAGTGCTAGAGAACTGTGCCTTGTCAAAAGGTACTCCACCATGACCGCGGCGCTGCTACTTGGGATCGAGCCCGGACCACCCGGTTCCAAATCCCCGATGTTAACCACTGGGCCACGGCGGATTCCGCTTACCATTATTAACCCTTAACTTTAAATTACTTACGAACGGCCCAACAAACACAATAATAATATAGCATTCAATGGTTCCTCGAAGACGCCGATAACTCGAAGTGATGTTCGGGTCCTCTTTACGTCGAAGTATCGCGAATCTACTGTTGTAAATAGTTCTGTTGTTGTTATTATTATTATTATTATTACACTTATACTATTTTTAAAAATAGTTGTAAGACCTGGCTGGGGATCGAACCTGCGATCTCCCGCATTCGAGACGGTCACTCTTAAACTACACAACTGAGGCGGTTTTAAAAATTAAAAAGAGATAGATGACATTATAATCCTCTTTTTACCTCTAAATGATAACGTCATTAGAACGTATTTTGAGCAACATCTTTCTTCGTCACAATGTTTCCAAAGTTATATTCAGGCTGCAAGGAAATGCTGTCTGATCTGCGACACCGCAGATTGCAGATTTTTAAAATATTCAGCAGACGATTTTGAAAACAACAAGATCAAAACTATTAACAATCTCAATAAATGAAAGCATACTTTGTTAATAAAGTTGAAAACATTGTTGCAACTGGAGAAATCTCATTATCAGCAAGTTCTCCTCTTGCCAAAATGATTTTAATAATACGGCGAATGCAGATGCGTAAGAAAATGCAGATGCATTTGGGAAATGGTTAAACACGTAGCTTTTCTTGTGACATATTGAGTGGACAATTCGCTCATCCAGATAACCAATTAGCAGGGACGAAGTCTACAGCCGAGCGAATTGTACATCCAGTATTAACACCCTTTATTGGCCGTTAAGCCCTTTGGCGAGATCGTTTAACAAATGCTTATTAGAATCTCTCGTTCCCGTTCCCACATACGAACAAATAAGCAGCAGACGGCTTTGAACATTTCTTCTCAAAAACATGCAAAATCGTAATTTCAAATTGTAAGTATAATTCAGAAAAAAAGTTGCAAACATTATGACAAAAGGAAAAATTGCTCGTTCTGAGCAATTTCTGCTTTTGTCGCGATGTTTTCAAAAGGTGTCTGCTGCAGACGCTTCAAAATGCGTCTTTAGGTGGGAAAAGGTTAAATCTTCGTCCAAGACACTGACTTGCAAATCGCTAAATGGACAAACTGTGTCCAAAGATCGTTGCCGTCGTCTACGAGGATTTTATTCTGATTATATGACTCGGTCGTCATTGTATCTAGCATTTTATTGCACTGGAATTAGTGGGGAAGAATGTCTAAATGGGTGTGTTTCACCTTAAATAACTTTTTATGCTATTATGTTGTTTATTGTTATTTCGGTTTATTCAACTCTTCGGGGGAAACGATGCACTTTAGATAATAATCTGTATACCGAAATAACGCAATGTAATTTCAAAGTTTTAATTTCATTGGCAAACAAAAGACAGTACTGTCCATCACGCACATGCTAAGTAAACAGGAAACATATATACATACATACGTATGCTATAGATATAAATACTTCCGGTTTTCTGGCCAAAGTATTTTGTATAAAATATGGAGAAAAGCGATCAGAGAAATATTTGAGCCGTCTCGCGAGAAACCTAAACTTATGGACTTTGCGTAAAGTATCGACCTGGATCAGTCTAAGCATGCAGCGCAGGCTAGTTATACACGGACAGACACGTTTCGCCTCCTGTTTCAGGCATAAGTTATCTATACCTCTATTCCATCGGAGACGGAATGTGTCGGCCCGGATCAATCTGCGCGGACAGCGCAGGCTGACCTGGGTCGATACATTACGCAGAGGCCATAATGTTGTTTTTTCGCGACTCATATATTATTTATATGTATTTAGTAAGTGACTTCATTATGCATATAAATGAGAATTTAAATATTCTGTTCGAATAGATACATGCACTAAACCTATCATATTTTAGCGGGAGTTCGTCATTTTAACACATTTCCACATAAGCACACGTCTGTAACAACATAGTGACACAAACCTGAAAATCTTCATAAAAGATAGCTTAATTGTTAAGTGAAGTCATACAAATTGTCGGTTGATTGATTGAGGTTTAACGCCGTTTTTAACAATTTCTCAGTCATAGCACGGCGGCCAGTTCTCCTATGCATGTGTTTCCTGGTTTTCTCACACCAGTACT
>JAUELF010262998.1:0-11237 GCA_031471495.1 Clinocardium nuttallii | reverse complement strand
AAACATAGTGACAAAAGAAGAAATTGCACAAAACGTGCAATTTCTCCTTTTACCACAATGTTTTCCACTTTCAGTCATAGGTTATCCATTCAATTATAGAGATTTTCCATGTTTTGAATAAAACTGTTCAAAGTCACCTGCTGCAGAATTGTCGTATGAGGTAAAGGGTTAATCTGTTAAGGAAGTTATGAAGAAGCTTCTGTTAACCCTTTCAAAATACAACAACTTTTAAATACATCTAGTTAAAAACCTTTACCTCATATAGACGCTTTCTGACACCTCTGCAGCACACAGCATCTTGAAAACATAGTGACAAAAGAAGAAATTGCTCAAAACGAGCAATTTCTCCTTTTGCCACAATGTTCTCAACTTTTAGTCATAGGTTATCCATTCAATTATAGAGATTTTCTATGTTTTGACAAAATATGTTCAGTCGTAAAATTGAAAACACACGGTGAAATTTCTCCTTCTGCCAAAATTTTCTCAATAATCATTTGCTGCAGATGCGTTAAAATTTGTCCGCAACTGGAAAACACAGTACAGAAGGATCTTTTCCTACACTTGTTGTGAATACTCCATGTTTGTTTTTGTTTTTAGTAAAGCTAGTATATTTTTATTGCAAACTGAAGAAGATTTCTTGACAAAAACATATTTGTGTATGTTGTAGGTACATGATAGATCCCATACAGGAGACAGACCTTTCAGATGTGGCTTCAATGGGTGCGGTAAAGCATTTGCCACAGGTTATGGGCTCAAATCCCACACCAGAGTTCATACGGGGGAAAAACCCTACAAATGCCCGGAGGAGACCTGTGATAAAGCTTTCAAAACTTCGGGGGATCTACAGAAACATGTCAGAACTCACACAGGTATCTCAACCATATACCAGTCTCATCAGGTCATATTATAAGCAATAAGAAATTAAGATGACAAAGATGGCAAGTAGAATATGTTTAAAAGTAAATACGCTCAATGAATATAAAGAAATATTCTGTTTGTTGTTTCTCTCTTCTGAATAGAATAAAAAATTAAATAGCAATCAATAATTCAAAATAGCAACTTTTTTTAATTTCATGAAAAAACATAGTTGATGTATATGAAGTACAAAAGGAGACGGCTTCCTAGATAAGCTTAATGGTTTTTGTTTAGTCCTGTTTATATTTATATTTGATATGAAGTGTAATAAGATGTAAATTAGTACATAAAACCAATTGTTTAAACCAATTAACCCTTTCCCTCCTACAACAAATCTGCAGCAGACAACTCTTGGCAAATTTAAGAAATGTCTCTAAAAGAATGGATAACTTGTTAATAGAGATGAATAAATAGTGGCAAAAGAATATATTTGAACAGGTTAATTTTAAGTTGCTCATGCCTAATGCTTAAATCAAATGCAAAGATTAGATGGAGTAAGTTGGTTTTTGATGAACAGTATCTCATTTTCCCTTATTAAAACTTTTCTTTCATTTCACATTTCGTCCTTTGGCATCTATTGTCGGATTACTATCTAGCTTACTGGATAAAATGTCTAAAAAGTCAATCAAATGACTTTGCATTTATAATTCAAGCTATTTATCATAAGTTCATAAATTTCTAAACAATATGTCCCAAAGATGTTCCACTAACATCAATATTAACCTTTTCCTACATTTAGCAAATCTGAAGCAGATGACCTTGAAAACTTGTAGGAAATAAAATATGGAAAACGTTTATAAGTAAAAGCATAATTATTGAATAGAATAGGAAACATTGTGGCAAAGGGGAAAGTTGCATATTATAAATGCATATTTAAATGCTACAATATGTGTCTGCATGTTGTAAAGGGTTATATTATGTTAATGCTTTTTACAATGTCACAAATATTACAGGAGAAAGACCATTTCGATGCCCGTTTGAAGGTTGTACAAGATCTTTTACCACATCCAATATACGAAAGGTTCACATTAGAACTCACACTGGTGAAAGACCGTATACGTGTCCGGAGGAAGGGTGCGGACGAGCATTTGCTTCAGCAACTAATTATAAAAATCACATTCGTATTCATACAGGTTGGTAGATATAAATTCCTATATAACTTTCCTAGATAGCTATGGCGAATGGAATGGTATAAAAGTATCACTATTCAATCTTTCCCTGGACATGGTACAAAAATATTTTATTTCAGACACTATTGCAGCAGACAAATTCTAACCCTTTTCCCACACCAACATATTTAGCAGACGACTTTCAAAACATTTAGTAAAAAAATATTGAAACTAAATCTCAATGATCAAAAACAAAATTGTTGAACAAGGTTGAAAACATTTGTATGTGGGAAAGAATTGATAGAAAATGTAAGAACTTGTTTCACAAGCAATGTAAAATATATAGCTTTTAATATCTTGGAAACACTTACAACAAATCTGGAGGAGACAACATTGATATCGTAATAATAAAGTGAAGGAACATAAATAATGGTTTAATTATTGAATACAGTCGAAAACATTGTGGCAAATGGATAGATTTATCATTTTGAGCAATTTCTTGTTTTGTCACAATGTTTTTGAAATTGTTCTGCTGCAGCTGTGTCTATGTGGGAAAGGGCTTAAACCTCTTTGTTTTGTTTGTAGGTGAGAAACCATATGTATGTACAGTTCAAGGTTGTGGGAAAAGATTTACAGAGTATTCAAGCTTGTACAAACATCATGTCGTACACACACACGCCAAGCCCTACACATGTAATCGCTGTGGAAAAACATACCGTCAAACGTCAACACTTGCAATGCATAAACGTACAACTCATGGGGAAGACGTCACTGCTGAAAGTGAGGCAATTTTATTTCAAGAGCAATCTCAGGGTATTTACCTACTTATGATTTTATCCAATCTTGCTACCAGATCTTGACTTATTTCAGATTTGTCCAAATTGAAAACATTTGTAGGAAAGATAATTTCTCCTGCTCTCACAAAAAATTTCATTATTATTATTTCTTCTTTTTCTACGACTATTTAAAAAAATATATTGCTGGCGAATAGTACAATATTTTCTATCTTGCAGGTGAAAGTCACAAATCATTCATCATCCATTAATGGGCTAAATATTCTATGTAGGTAGATAGCCAGTTGCGTATGAAGAATGTTGTGTGGAGGGCTGAAGCGAAAAAGCCAAACAGATGTCATGATTTTATGAAATGTCCTCGAAAATCATGTTTGACCATATCCCACATACAGAAAATGTGCAGCAGACGACTTTGAAAACACAAAAATGTGAAAATAAATAATTGAATAAAGTTGAAAACACTTGCAATAGGAGAAATGCTCTTCACAGTGTTTTCAAACGTCGTCTGCTGCAGAGGCATCAGAAAGCGTCTGTATGTGGAAAAGGGTTAACTTGAATCCATGAATTGGCAGGGCAACACTTGGATCAATTCTCCATCTTCTGTCTGCCAGTTTATCTTGTCCCTCTTTTACTGTATTGGCTGTAGTTCGGCAGGCTGCACACATGTTCAATAGATCTACAATCAATATTGTTAGAAAGCCACTGGTTAGACTCAGATATTGTTACTTTCAGTGGAAGGTTTTGAACCCCCAGACAAAAGAGCAAGACTTGGGTTTTCCCTTACACAGGATGATCTGCAGGATGAAGGGGAAGGAACTCTGATTATCAATACCTCTGATGCAGGCCAACAAGTAAGTTGAAAAAGAATACATTTCGACCTTTACCACTTGTAAACTCTTTCTGACACCTCTACAGCCGTTGACTATTAAAAAGATATAGTGGCAATAGGAAAAAATGCTCAACATGAGCAATTCCTTTCTTTAAATATTCTTTCATATACAGAGAGTATGAATGCTATTGCTTAGATGTAAATTGTCTGCTGCAGATTTGTCTTAAGCTTTTGAAAAGGGAAATGCATATTTAAAATGAATTGTAGTATGAAACATATATTTGCCTTTCTAAGAGTGTTAAGTCTGCAACAGAAGCATCAGGCTTCAAAATGAGAATTATTTGCTTTTCCAACAATGATTTTATCATCTTATTGTGTTTTAACCCTTTCCCATATATAAACGCTTTCTGACGCGCTCGCAGCAGACAACCTTTTGAAAACATGGGGTCAAAAGAATGCCACAATATTTTTAACTCTTTTTCAGTAATTATAACTACATTTATAGAGCTTGCTTTTTCCAAGATATTTTCAAAGTCATATGCTGCAGATTTGTTGTATGTGGGAAAGGCTTAACCTTCGCTTATCGAGATATTTTCGAAGGAGATGACTCTTCCCATTATCATATTTGGGAAATGGCTAAAAGGTAGTTCATACATACAACACATCTGAAGCTAACAACTTTGAAACTATTCATGAATAAAGGAAATATCTCTATAAATGAAAGTCCAATTGTTGATTAGAGTTGAAAACATTCGGGCAAAGGGAGAAATTTGCCACAATATATATTCAAAAGTCTCCTGCTTAAGATTCTTGAAAATGAATCTGCATTTTGGAAAGGATTAAATAAATTAGAAATTACTTGACATCATGTTGTTACATGTTTTACAGTTAACGTTGGTTGGTTCAGAAACCCTAAATGTTGGAACAACAGATACTATCCAAGCCTTACCCAACCAGTCGGCATTATTACAACAAGCGGGTGTGGCCACTTTTACCCTCGGTGATCAGGGTCAGCAAGTCTATGTCATCACAGATCCTGCTCAGTTAGAGGCCCTTCAGGTTGGTATATCAGCCCCATTATGTCAGTCTTATGGTAGCTAATGTCTTTCAGAAATATTGTGAGAAAATATTCAAAAGATCATCCATCGTCAGTACATGTAGCTTCCTTCTTCTGTTCAGGATTGCTAGAACCATGTTAGCCCTTTCCCACATGGAGACACATTTTAAAGCATCCGCAGCAGATGACTTTTTAAAGAAAGTACATGCTAACCTAATTACCTTGGTGTCAGCATTGACGTTTGCATTACACAGTATATCAGTTTTATGTACCACCTCACTTTTTAGCTCACCTGAGCACGAAGTGCTTAAGGCGAGATATTGTGATTGACTTTTGTCTGGCGTCTGTTAACATCTTCTCCTCAGTAACCAGTGGCTCAATTAAGATGAAAGTTCACAGTAAGCATCCTCAATGACCTCACCAGAATTCCTTCAATTTTTTGGGATCCATGCAGAATTCGGTCTCCATTGCAACAAAAGGAAAAAAATCAAAATTCTTCTTCTCCCAAAATGGTTGGCAAATTTTCAACTTATTTTGTAGAAATGTTCCTTGGACGACTCTCTATCAGATTCCTTCAAGCCATGTTGATTGGTTAAAAAACATGGCCGCCAGTTAGGTTGGGGCTATTTTGCCTTATATGGCTATAGTGAAAACTTAAAAAAATCTTCTCCTCCAAACGTGTCAGGCCGATTATCAAATCATTTTGTAGAAATGTTCCTTAAGTAACCCACTATCAGATTCTTTCAAGTCATGTTGATTGGTTGAAAGACATGGCCTCACAGGGCAGGGCTATTTTGCCTTATATGGCTATAGTGAAAGCTTAACAAATCTTCTCCCCCGAAAGTGTCTGGGTGAATTTCAAATAATTTTGTAGAACTGTTCCTAGTTTTGCAAAATGTTTTTCAATTTTAGTATACATTTTTTTATAGAGATTTTTCACATTTTTTGCCTGATTGTTTTCAATGTCATCTTCTGCAGAGTGTTGTTTGTGGGAAAGGTATAAGACATATGAACCAATGTTCAAAAGAATTTTTATAAATTTTGGTTTGCTAGAAATGGCAAATAACAAAAGAAGAGCCATCTTATAGCTGTAATGTTCTAAAAAATCTTCTGTATTCTGATGTAAGACTAATAAAATGAAAACATTTGAAGTAAGATTAAGAAATCTTGACATGTACTATTCTGAGATGAGCATCTAACCCTTTTATAACAATCTTTTTTAAAGTAAGTCTGCTTTGGTATCAAAGTTGGCCTGTATTACAGAAAATTGTTATCATTCAGAATAAAATCATTCAGAATAAAACATTAGGTAAATCTGCAGCAGATGACTTGAGCTCATTTAGGCAAAGAATCGTGAAAACTCTCTGCAAAGGAGATTAATTATTAAATAGAGTTGGAAAAGTTGCTCCTTTTGAAAAAATGTGCCTTCTGCAGCAGACTACTTCTGAGAACATTGATGTAAAAAGAGGAAGTTGTCAACTCTCTATCAACACTCATAGTAGCCGTTCCATTTTTGTTTTGCAGCAAATCGCCCAGCACCAGTTTGACAGTGATACCCTAGATACTTCTTTAATTACCTCTCTACCGTCCCATGATGTAGTCAGTCTGGATACAACAGACTGCACCGACGTCACCACCGTGACCGAAATCACATCCGCTCATGATATCATCGATCACTCGGTGTCCATCAACAATGCAACAGCAGTTCATGGTATTCAAACGTTTTCAACTGACTCCTAAAGTTTCTAAATCTTTTATCCAAGTTCTGTTGCTTACTTTTCATGAAAGATTTACTAAACCCTTTCCCACTTGCAGATGCAATTTAGCTATAGCAGCAGACGACTTTTGATAACATTGTGTCCAAAAGTGAAATTGCTCATGATAAGCAATTTCTCCTTTGGTCCCGGTGTTTTCAACTTTATTTAACAATTAAGCTATATTTTATGGAGATTTTTCAGGGGCTTTTTCACCATATTTTTAAAGTCGTATGCTGCAGATTTATTGTATGTGGGAAAGGGTTAAAAGAAAAGATGCAACATGGAAACCGCATTTAAATATTAGTACTTTTGCTATGCAATATTCCAATATATCTAGTCTCTCACACCTCATTTCATTTTGTGCTGTTTGTTTGCCTTGTATGTCAATTTTTTGTCAAAAATGGGAAAGGTATAAAAAGAAAAATGATGGAAGCTGTGTGTCTTTATCCATCAACCATTCTAAATTCATTCCAATTCTAATTTTGAAGGAAACAGAAATGTCTATGGGATCAGTATAGATCTAGATCAGCCTGTGTACCTACATATATACTGTTGAAATATTACTTACAGAAGTTTCTGCCAACTTGTGCACATAAATGTTGGAGAAGATTTTCTGGCTGATCTGAACCTACACTGTTCAGAGATGCTAACTTGTTATAAATATAATGCTAATTAGAATGATTGGTGAATACTGGGCTTGCTTGAAATGACCTGTGCAAAAAGAATTTGAGAGTACTTTGGACAAGTATGGAAATTGACCGATGGGCACATCCACACTATTTGATATAAATGATCGTTGTATGCCAGAGACTTCACAAATGCTTCTTTGACTTATAAATGAACAGTGCAGAATTAGACGCATTATTTGATCTGGATCTACAATGGTTGCAAAGGCTTTATTGTTGGATTTTGAAAAGCTCCATTAAATCAAAATGTATTTATGAGCCGCAAGGACACCAACATTATGGCACCTGCGTAATGTATCAACCAGATCAGTCTGCGCTGTCCCTGTGGACTGATCTGGGCTGACACATTCCGCCCCAGGGGTATAGAGTAATGATTCCAGAAACAAAAAATCAACAGGAGGCCAAAAGTGTCTGCCTCAATAAGCCTGCGTAGCATGCTTCGGCTGATCCAGATCAACACTTTACGCAGAGTCCATGAAGTTGATTTTCTCGTGAGACAGCTCATAAATTGGTCTTTATTTACAGAATAATTAATTTACATTCTGAATGTTACACGCCATTGATAATCATGGAGGTTTATTTTGATTTCTGTCTGTGTATAAATGTATTGATTTTTCTTTGATGCACAACATGAATCCCCTGGTTAAGTGGTTAGAGGGAAGGATTGAAGAGCAGATGTCTTGGGTTCAATCCAGGTAGAGTGCCCTAAGGCAAGATAAATGGTTGGAAAAGGAAATGATTGCTCATAGTCTCAATGAACAATTAGTTTTAAAACAAAATCTACTTCCGAGCTGTCAGATGTCGTCTGCTTAATATAAAGATTCACTTATAATAAAAATGAGCTCTTGAAATGACAATATCCATAAATGTATGAAAACTTTCTCTATTGATACTATACTCTCTACTCTATTCTCTCGCATACTTTAAATGGAATGGAATAAGCACTGGCCTATATTGAAAATGAATTATTATTTGATAACTTTTATCTGGTCCTAAATTTTGAAAAAGGATATATTTACATAATTATGATGTGTTTGGTGCGAAAAAACCTTTTTGGGATGAAATACACACAGTGTATATATTTTATTTAAACCCATTCCCTCAAACGACTTTGAACATATTTTGTCAAAAAAAAGAAATCTCTATAACCTATGACTAAAAATGAGCAATTTCTCCTTTGGCCACAATTTGTTAAACTCTTTTCATTGTTTAAACATTCATTTACAGAGATTATTTATACGTTTGCCGCAGATTTGTTGTATAAATGAAAGCTTTAATCCTTTCCCTCATATAGATGCGTTCTGACACCTTTGCAGCAGACGTAGTTTTAAAAACAAGGCGAAAAAGAAAGAAACTGCTCAAAACAAGCAATTTCTTCTTTTGTCACCATGTTTTCAATCAAATCAACTATTATTCTTTCATTTAAAGAGAGTTTCCAATAAATGTATGTATATTTTCAAAGTCGTCTGCTGCAGAGTTGTTGCATGTTGGAAAGGTTTAAGTCCATGGGTCCTTGCACTAAGGCCAGGGTTTGGTTCTTGCTGTAGAGTAAGAGAAAAGGAATGAATCGTCTTGACAGATTGTATGTGTTACTTCCCACATATTACAACGCTACAGTAGACGACCTTAAAAACAAATAAGCAAAACTATGGAAAACATTTATTAATTGAAGTATATTAATTTAATAGAATTTAACACTGTTTAAGAGCAATTTCATTCAATATGTTGGACAAAACTGTGTGAGGTCTTACAAAATTGTACATAAGAATAGGCTGACACGTTTTTGCTGACCAGGCTCATTCACATTCTCCTATATAGAGAAGCTTGCAGATGACTTTTGAAAACATCATGAGAAATTGCTCAAAACAAGCAATTTCTCCTTTTGCCACAACGCTTTCAACTTATACAGTAATTAAACCTTCATTTACATGTATAGTGATTTTTGCTGAGATGTTTTTAAACTCGTCAACTGCTGATTTGTTGTATGTGGTTAACCTTTTTCCTAAAAGCAGATATGTTTGCAGCAGACAACACTTGATAACATTCTGGCAAAATAAGAATTTGCTTGTGATGAGCAATACCTCCTTTTGCCACAGTGTCTTCAACCAATCAACAATTTCGCTTGCAATTTTAGAAATTTTCCGATTTTTTACCTCTTTATTTTCAAAGCCGTCTTCTATATATGTTCATGTTATGTTGGGTTTATATCCTTGCTTGGCAATGCTCTTTAAGGTTATTTCAGAGACTTAGATAGAATCTATGTCTTTGACTATATTGAATATCAATTATTATTAATTATAGTATTTATTGTTATAGTACACATGTTGAATTAACCGTTTGTAGATTTGATTTAAATACCATACAAAAGAAATGAAATGTTTGTTTTGGTTTTTGAACTCGCCGTTCAATGTCCCGACCATACACTCTAGCTGTTGGATCATCTGTTGATGATTTGAGTTGTTTCAATGGCGCCTGTCTCTATGACAATGTCACTATAGGACCATTTCCCCCATTGTATGTTCGTCTGTTAGGCTTTGCATGTATTGGTGATAACCTTGTTTATGGGTGGATTGACTTCAAACTTCTAACTTGATTTTTGGAGTTGGGACAAAGTTCACGAGTTTATTAAAGGTGATAATAAATCAACAGGAATGAGATCTCCTATTTATCACATGAATTTGCAGGTTTTGGTGCTAATGTGACTAACTCTATATTTTCAAACCTCTGAAGTGACGTCATTTCCATAATTTGTTTTCCGTGTTGTAACAAAGACTAGTGTAAGACAGGAAACCGAACTAGTAGTGATATTTATGTAATGGGATTTCGACAATGAGTTATTCTCCATTGTGCATTAATATGAGCTTGTCTGATTTTAATGATTTTATTGTCGTCGCTTGATCGGCGGCGTCGTAGGCGTGTGTTGCGTTTAGAATACTTACATGTAAACTATCAAAGCAATCACTTTGAAACCTGGACAACTTTTTCAAGCAATACCTTTCCTCACATGTTATGCTAAAGATGCTGAGTGTGACATGTTTGTTGGGTGGTGTAAAACACACGGATTGTGAGAATTAGACATACCCTGTCATTTTAAGCTCTCCTGATCACAAAGTGCTTATGGGGAGTTTTTGTTATGGCCTTTTGTCCGTCGTCCATTGGCAATAACTGGCTTGGTAACAGAGACCACTTTTATCATCCCATCTTCATGAAACGTATTCAGTGTGTGTATCCTGCTGATTTCTAGGCCAAGTTTGAATATAGGTCATATGACGTCCAGTCAAAAATAAGGTTACTAGGACAATATTGAGAAAAAGCCTGTCAACACTCTATATACCTTATTTTTGGCTGCAGCAGTTTGAAACTTGTCTGAATGTTTGTCTTGGTGATATCTTGGTTTAGTTCGATTATAAGTAATGTCTGGTCAAAGACTAAGTTACGATATATATATATATATATATACGATATGATACCCTGACTGTCAAGGGGGGGGCATTACTCCTATTATTAGCTCACCTAAGCAGGAAGTGCTCAATGTGAGTTTGTGATTGCCTTTTGTCCGGCGTGCGTCCATCAACATCTTCTCTGTAACCAGTGGGTCAATTTGGTTGAAACTTCACAGAAAGCATCCTCTCAATGAGATCACCTAAATACCGTCAATTAAATTCGATCCATGCAGAAATCTGGTTTCCATGACAATCAAAAAAGAAATCTTAAACAACTTATCCTCCAAAATCGGTTGACAGATTGTTAAACAATTTTGTAGAATTTATCCTTTGGTGATCCTCTATCAGGTTTCTTCCAGCAATGTTGATTGGTCGAAAACATGGCCACCAGGGGGCGTGGCTGTTTTGCATTATATAACAACCATAATGAAACTTATCAGAACGAATTTGCTTCTGACCAATCAGATACTTGAACACAAATTCGGAGCACAGATTAAACTTATAGTTTCGGACCCAGCTGGTCGATTTCTAAATAAGTTTGAAGACATGTGACTTCATTCAAGCCATGTTGAGGAATCCGCTGTGGTCAAGTGGTTAGCGTCGGGGATTTCGAAACAGGGTGTCCCTGGTTCGATCCCCAGTCGCGG
>JAUELF010262987.1:0-11237 GCA_031471495.1 Clinocardium nuttallii | reverse complement strand
TTTGCCACAATGTTTTCCACTTTTTGTCATAGGTTATCCATTTAATTATGGAGATTTTCTATGTTTTGACAAAATACATTCAAAGTCGTCTGCTTCAGAATTGTCGTATGAGGGAAAGGGTTAATGTTAATTAGCTCTTTGTATAATTTCAGGAATTTAGCAGATCTGAACAAAGATGGTGCTTTGTCGATAGAAGAATTTTGTATTGCCATGCATTTAGTGGTGTTGCGTAGGAATGAAATTGAGATCCCAGACAAACTCCCATTTTCCCTAATGCCATACAATGCCTTTACCAATGGTAAGTTGATTGTGGAATCAGGCTCTTTTCTAGGCATCCCTCAGGTCAGGTCAGATATTCTGACCTATTTCCAATGGCAAAAGTCTTTCAAATCATGCAAAAATTCCCAATTTTGTCATGTTGATTATTCCCAAAAAAAAAATAATAGCGATTAATTTTTTCATTTTAATATATCACTTGATATATGATAAGCCATATTGTTGTCATTTTACGGAAGGTTACAGAACTTTGCTAACTTTCTTTTGATGTTTGACAAAGTTCAGTGCGAAAGCGTCATATTCTACCAATGGGCTAATAGTCTATGTGCAAAAGTAGCCAGTTGCTCTAACCTTCCAGGGTGATTTATAAATATAAATTATACTTAATTAATAACTTTTTTTCAATTATTTTATTGTCTTATCCATTTCTGTATGTATATTTGTGAATATCAACCTGTTTATGCTTAAAATGAGAATAAAATATCTGTTCTGTTTATATAATGTTATTATTTACCTACATGCAAATTCATGTGCAGTTCGAACAAGACAGATTTGTAATTGTATATCACTGAAATATGATGTTTCTCGTCATTGAAATTTACTTTTATTGAAATATGGTTTAAGTTAAAAACGCCAACCATAAATTAAATTTTATTTGTAAATTATGTTATTTCTGTATTTAGAATAAAGAAACTTGCATTTTTTCTTTATTCCTTCTAAAAAGTTTACATAGTATATAATAAACAGAAAATTTTGTTGCAGTAGCGGTACAGGTTTAAGTATTAGTATACTCGATCACGCAAGATATCAATTGCCCACACCCCTCGTAGTACAATTCTATAACCTGTATTGCTACTACAACATTGCCGAGCCCTGGTAGCTCAGTCAGTAGCGGGCTTTCAATCCAGAGGTTGTGAGTTCCCAGCTCGGCCAACATTCTTTACGACATTTGACAAAAGTCATTGTGCCCTGCGTCATTCGTCTATCACAAATGGGCTGTTTAACAGTCTATGTGGAAAAGCAGCCAGTGCTTGGAAAGTATGTTGTGTGGTGTAGGAAAACCAGGAATTGCATGAGTAGGTGAACTGGTCGCCGTGATATGACTGAAAAATTGTTGAAACGGCGTTAAACCCCAATCAATCAATGATATATATATTTATAATTTTTCCCACACAGAAGACCATGAGCCCTTTGCTGCTGATCTGCCCCAGGGCAGTACTTTAAAACGTATGAGCCCAAGTTCACCCCCCGAAGCCCTGGCACAGTGGGAGTCGCCTGTGATCTCGAGTAGTGAAGTCTCCTCTCCCAGTATTACTCCAGCCAACTTTGATTTCCAGAAACCTGAAGCCTCCGACCATGTAAGTAATTTGTATGAACAGTCAAACCTGTGTTTAAAGACCACTAACAGGAAGTGAACAATCGGGTCTTAGTTCACAGGTAGTCTTTAAACACAGGGTCATTCATCTATGTCCTTTATACAACAAATATGCAGCAGATGACTGAAATTATCAATTCCAAAAAATAGAAAAATATTAATAAATGAAAGTATGATTATTGAATAGAGTTGAACTTGTTTTGACAATTGGAGAAATTGCTCATATTTTTCACAATGATATCAAAAGTCGTCTGCTGCAAAGGTGTTGGAAAGTGTCTACATGTTGAAAAAAAGATTAAAGATCGCCTATGGGATGTGAACAATCTGGTCTTTGTTCACAGGTGGTCTTTAATGACAGGGTCATTTATACAGAAACTAATAATATTTGGGAAGCTAAAAGTATGGTCGCTATAGACAGGGAAATACTATTCCTGTTCTACGTCAAATTAGTCTGGAAAAAGATTATATTTGCTGAACACTTTCCCGCATACAACAGACGACTTTAAAAACATCTGTTCAAAAATATGAAGAATTTTCATTAATGACAGTTTATTTATTAAATAGAGTTGAAAACGTTGTGGCAAATGGTGAAATTGCTCATCATTGTTTCCAAAATTTGTCTGCTGAAGAGGCATCAGATGGCGTCTACATGCATACTAATGTGCTGTAGACAACTTTTAAAAACATTGCAGCGAAAGGAGAAATTTCTTGCAATATATTGCAATATTGCCTAACAGCACAAATTTTATGCAATAATTATACATGTAATGTTCTTTAATTTAAGAGATTTTCCTTAATTTTGCATCTATGTTTTCAAAGTCATATGCTCTTGTTGTTTTATATCCAAGTTTGTTTTATGTACAGCCTCACTGTACAGGTCTGTTTTTTGGAACAGCCCTAATTGTAAATGCATTCTACTCAATCTTATTAATTCAGCTAGTGATATTGAATGCTCAAATATATATTATCATTTGAATGTTTCGGGTATTACCATATAATGTGTTTGTTATTTGTAATTGTAGGATGCGATGATTATCCAACCCAAGGCTCGGCGCATGTCCCCGGAGACTCTCTCAGAGATAAGTGAATCGCGACCAGAAAGGGGTAGGGCATTTTCAGGTAGCTTACTAACACTGGGTGATGGAGCTTTGAGCCCAGCTTATTGCTTTTTACTGTTCTACTAATAGTAGAGATCTAGATAATTAGTTGTAAAAAAGGATGTTTGCCAGAAATTACTAGTACTGATCTGTTTAAGGGATTAACCCTTTCCCTCATACAATCATTCTGCACAGAGCTCTACATCAGGAGCGTTTTGCTTGTTCTTAACCCTTTCCCTCATACGACAATTCTGCATGGAAAAATCTGCACAATTGTAAGGATAACCTATGACAAAAAGTGGAAAACATTGTGGCAAAAGGAGAAATTGCACGTTTTTTGTCACCATGTTTTCAAAAAGCCGTCTGCTGCAGAGGCGTCAGAAAGCGTCTATATGAGGGAAAGGGTTAAATCCTTATTTAATCCTCTGCAGCAGACGTCTTTGATAGTATCTAGGCAAAAATATGGAATATCTCTTTTAATAAATGTTTCTATTGAATAGGGTTGAAAACACTGTGGCCTATTTAAGGAGAAATTGCTCATCATGTTTTCAAAAGTCGTCTGCTGAAAAGGCGTCTGAAAGCATCTATATTTGGGAAAGTGTTAAAGCTTATAGTGTTGGTACCAAAACTGCGAAAATTGTTACAGCTTTTATGATTGTTAATCCTTTTCCCTATTTAACAAATTTGAAGCAAAGCAAAAATTTGAAAAATCCTTAAATGTTATTTATAAATATTGTTATAGAATTAAGCTGAAAGCATTGCAATTTCTCCTTTTGCCACACTGTTTTCAAAAGTCGTCTGCTTTATATGAGTCATTATGCGTCTACAAGTGGGAAAAGGGTTAAAAATAACCAGATATATGAACATTTCGCCTCATGTGCTGACTAATCTAATAATTATTGTCTATCATAAAGTTTAGCAATGGTGCATTAACCCTTTCCAACATACAAAAATTCTGCAGCAGACGCCTTAGAAAACATCTAGGCAAAAGCACAGAAAATCCCATCAAATGAAAGAACAACAATTGAATAGAGTTGAAAACATCGTGACAAAAGGAGAAATTGCTCGTTTTGAGCAATTTCTTCATTTGGCGCCAAGTTTTCAAAAAGCTGTCTGAAAGCGTCTACATGTATATGAGGGAAAGGGTTAATCAGATACAATGATTGCAATGCATGGGGAAATCATGTGCTAAATGTCGGAGTAACTCATTGTGTTTGACAACCCGCAATTATTTATTTAATTTCTTCCTTCAATTCATTTATTTTGTCCAATTTAATTTCTTTGATATGAATATGCATGTTAGATCTTAGCAAGCATTTGTGCATTTTGCATTATTTAACTGTCTTTTTTTTTTAAAAATATTCATTCCAATTAGATCAAATTGCCAATCTGTCATTTGCAAATTAACTTATCCCCCCCGTACAGCAAAAATTCAACAGACAACTTTGAAAAACATCTTGACAAAAATGTGGAACAACTTTGTAAATAAAAGTACAATTAACGAAAGGTGTTGAAAACGTTGTTTGAAAAAGAGAAATTTCTTCTCATGTGCAATTTCTTCTTTTAACAGTTTTATTCAAAATCCATCTGCTGTATATGCATCAAAATATGTCTGCAAACAGGATTAAAGGGTTGAAGCTGCCTTATCCAATTCTCATATCAAACAAATCTGCAGCAGACCACTGCTAGGCAAAATATTGGAAAATATCTATAAGAGTTACTGAAATTATTCATAGAGTTGAAAACATTATGAACAATTTCTTCCTTTGACATATTGTTTTCAAAAGTTGTCTGCTTCAGATGTGTGATAGTGCATCTGGGAAAGATATAACCCTTTCCCTCACATAGACTTTTTCTGATGTGTCTGCAGCAGTCAACTTCTGAAAACATTATGACAAAATGAGAAATTGCTCAAATCTAGCGATAAATGAAATCTAGTTATGTTTTCAGATTTATTTACAAAAATTATATTTTCACAATATTTTCAAATGTCATCTGCTGCATATGTATTAAAATGCTTCAGCAAATGTGAATTCAAAATTATTCAATAATTATATTTTAACCCTTTCCCTCATATAGACGCTTTCTGATGCACCGCAGCAGACGGCTTTTTGAAAACATAGTGACAAAAGAAGAAATTGCACAAAACGTGCAATTTCTTCTTTTGACACAATGTTTTCCACTTTTAGTCGGTTATCCATTCAATTATAGAGATTTCCTATGTTTTGACAAAATATGTTCAAAGTCGTCTGCTGCTGAAATGTTGTATGAGGGAAAGGGTTAATGGAAAGAGATTTTCAATATTTTTGCCTACATGTTTTCATAGTCATCTGTGGCAGGTTTTTTGTATGTGGGAAAATGTAAATAACATGTGGAGAAAAGAGAAACGAAAACATGAAATAAATGATTGTATAATTTTGGATGTCATTGTATATAATTGCTAGCTAACAGAGGTCATTAGATAAGTGAGATAGCACCAAGCGTAAATATTGTATGCATGAATTCCCACTTTCTCTTGAGAGCTAAAAGGCTCATCTTTGAGTCTTTTCCCTCATACTGTAATTCTGCAGCAAAAAATGAAAAATCTCCATAATTGAATGGTTACCTATGACAAAAAGTGGAAAACATTGTGGCAAAAGGAGAAATTGCATGTTTTGTTTTCAAAAAGCTGTTTGCTGCAGAGGCGTCGGAAAGCGTCTATTCTATATGAGGTAAAGGGTTAACCCTTTCTCACATGCAGACGCATTTTGACGTTATATCAGCAGACAGCTTTTTGAAAACATAGTGAAAAAAGAAAAAGATTACTCAAAACAAGTCATCTGTTGCTGATTTGTTGAATGTGGGAAAGGGGTTAACACATCTCTCTAAAGTTGCGTCTTGGATGAGTCATTTAGCTGCTTACGAACTTCATGCTGAACTTCATGCAAGGGGGTTGTAACTACAGCTTGTTAGATAATGAAGTTACAACCATTTAGGTAGAAGCCAAAGTTACAACCATTTTGGTAGAAGCCAAAGCTACAGCCATTTTGGTAGAAGCCATTATCATGCTTTTATTTTGCTTTCTAATGCTGTCCTCTTCCATATTATTTATACATGGTTTATTTATCATATGATTCACCCATCTGGTTAATTGATTGAATGTTTGGTGTTTGTACGTGGCTTTCAACAGTTTTTCAGTTATATCACGGTGTTTCCTGGATAAGTTACCTAACTATTGGTCCATTTATCCTGACAACAATCAGTCAGTTGTAATGCTACCCTGCAACGATGATTTCCAAGGTGGGCAGCTATTACTACCATTTTTAAAGTCTTTGGTATGAATTTACTGCTTCCCTGATTTAATGACTTGATGCCTTTACAGAAAAACAACTTTTTACCCTTTCCCACTTGTAGATGCATTTTGAAAACATTGTGGCAAAAGGAGACATTGCTCATAATGAGCAATTTTTCTTTTTGCAACAATGTTTTCAACTCTATTCCAATATTATACTTTCTCTTTTAGATAATTTCCATATTTTTGCTTAGACGTTTTTACTCATCTGCTGCAGATTTTTTGTATGTGGGAAAGGGATAAAGGCATTGTTTTAAAAGGAAAAAAATGCTCATAATTAGCCTTTTCTTCTTTTCAATGAAAGCAGAAGTCTATAAACTGGCATATCAGTTAACCCTTTCCCTCATACGACATTTCTGCAGAAGACGGCTTTGAACATATTTTGTCAAAACATGGAAAATCTCTTTAATTGAATGGATAATCTATGACAAAAAGTGGAAAACATTGTGATAAAAGGAGAAATTGCACGTTTTGTGCAATTTCTCCTTTTGTCACTATGATTCAAAAAGCTGTCTGCTGCAGAGGCATCAGAAAGCATTTATATGAGGGAAAGGCTTAAATGGCAAAACCTCTTCAATTCCTTTTAACCCTTTCCCATTTTATTTTCTACGCAGCAAACTCTCTTTAACCCTTTCCCACATACAATAACTCTGCAGCAGACATATTGATAACTTATAGGGTAAAACATGGAAAGTTACTACAATTGAAAGTACATTTACTGAATAAAGCAGAAAACATTGTAGCAAAACTGAAAAGAAAATTTGCTCGTAATAAGTAATTTTTCTTTTACCGCAATGTTTTCAAAAGTTGTCTGTTGCAGAGGTGTCAGAAAGCTTCTGCATGACTGTAGGAAAGGGTTAAATTTGAGGGAGCAGGAAATTATTGTATGTAAACAAAGTTTATTTCTACTTAATGCACAAATTAGTTCATTCTGCTGCAATCTTTTTGAGTCCAGCTTCAGAAACTTCTGACAAACAGGGGATGATCAGCATCGAGCTGCACCCTAGGAAAAATCATCATCAGAGGTTAGGAAAATTAACCCTTTCCCTCATATAGACGCTTTCTGATGCCTCTGCAGCAGACAATTTTTTGAAAACATGGTGACAAAAGAAGAAATTGCACAAAACAAGCAATTACTCCTTTTGCCACAATGTTTTCCACGTTTAGTCATAGGTTATCCATCCAGTTATAGAGATTTTCTATTTTTTGACAAAATATGTTCAAAGTCGTCTGCTGCAGAATTGTCATATGAGGGAAAGGGTTAAGACTTGGTACCCATGTTCTAAGGAACAATAAGTATGTCTTTGCCAAGTCACATAACCTTCAATTATGCCCCTTTTTGACTTGGAAAAAAACCCAGACAAGCTTTAATTGTAAGAAGAAAAAAAATGGATACACCTGAGTAGGCTAAAAATAAAGAAATGTTAACTGGTTCACTAACAACCCACTTATAATGATGACATCATTTTCGAACAATCATCTAACCCTTTCCCCACATACAATTATAATGCAGCAAACAACTCTAAAGCTTTTAGTCAAAATACAGAAACTCTATAATCATTTTAAAACATTTATTATGAGCAATGTCTCCTTTTGCCAAAAAGATTTTAAAAGTTGTATGTTGCGGAGGCATCAGAAAGCTTCTGTATGTGGGGAAGGGTGATGGCTGCATCAAGGAAGGTTGGATTTTTCCAATGGGTTCATTCCTGACTTGTGTTATAAAATGTTTTAAGACATAATTCTTTAACCCTTTCCCAGTTATGACAAATCTTCAGCAGATGACTTTGGAAACATTTTGGCAAAATCATTGAATAAATGAAAGATTAATCATTGGATAGAGTTGAAAGCATTGTGGCAAAAGGAGAAATTGTTCATCATGAGCAATTTCTCCTTTTGTCACAGTGTTTTCAAAAGTCGTCTGCTGCAGGGCATCAGAAAGCTTCTACTTGTGGGAAAGAGTTAACCCTTTCTTTCATATAGACGCTTTCTGACGCCTCTGCAGCAGACAGTTTATTGAAAACATAGTGACAAAAGAAGAAATTGCTCAAAATGTTTTCCACTTTTAGTCATGGGTTATCCATTCAATTATAGAGATTTTCTACTTTTTGACAAAATACATTCAAAGTCGTCTGCTTCAGAATTGTCATATGAGGGAAAGAGTTAAGAAGCGAATTATATGTCCATATATGTCCTAGCTGTTCTGTATGCATGTATTCTCTGAAGAATTCTGTTTGCATGATGTTTTTGTTTGCCTTTCTTGTTATGTTGTTCCTTAATTTACAGACCCTGCGCCTAGCTGTGGTGAAGGTAGTTTGCATGATTCAGATAAGCCTCATGTTCCATTAACAAAACAAAGATCAAACACTACCACCAATACTGAACAAAATCAGGTGGACGCAGCTACAGCTTCCATTCAAGGTCGCCCAAGGCCGCTAGCTAAACGAAATACAGGTAGAATGAAATTCTTCTTCAACAATTTACTCGATGTGATAGATTTATTAAGATAACAGGTGTGAGAACATCAAAACAAAACAAAATCACAGGATTTCAATACAGCATTTAAGTTCTCCTTTTTCCAATATCATTTCAAAATACTTCAAATTTCGTCTTTATCTGGAGAAATTAGCTTAACCCTTTCCCAGTTACAACAATTTTGTTGCAGACAACTTTGAAAACATTTAGGCAAAATATATGATAAATTTCTATAAATGAGTACATGTACGTATAATTATAATATTGAATAAAGTTCAAAAAAAGGAGAAACTGCCAAATATGAATAATTTCTCCTTTTATCAGCTTGGTTTCAAAAGAGATCCGCTGATGAAATGTTTTCGAGTCTTTTCAATAACTTTGAACTTTCATTTACGGAGAAATTCCATAGTTTTGCCATTGTTGCATGTGCTTAAGAGTTAAACAATTTCTTTTTGCAATAACTTCTGAAACTAAACACCTATAGTGCTGTGCATGTCCTGAAATTCTGAAATAGTTCTTCATTCTTCTTCTATGGTGTTTTGAATAGTTTTGGGTGGAGAGGATTCAAGATCCATATGTATCAATTAATCCTTTCCCACATACAAAATATCTGCAGCAGATGACTGAAAATATATAGATAAAGTTATGGAAAATTTCTATTACCGGTACCGAAAAGAGTTGAAAACTTTGTGGCAAAAGGAGAAATTGCTCGTTTTGAGCAATTTCTCCTTTTGTCACAATGTTTTTCGAAATTCATCTGCTGCAGATGTGTCAAACTGCATATATATGTGGGAAAGGGTTAATCTTTTCCGCTTTTCCCATTAAATTTTGAAAACAGCAGATTATTTTTAAAAACGTTATGATAAAAAGAAAAATTGCTATAATTGAGCAATTTCCACTTTTGCTACTATGTGTTTAACTTGATTTAATGATGACCTCTCATTAATGGAAAGATGTCACATTTTGATTTTTAAAGTTGTTAAAAGGTGGGAAAAAGTTAAATATATTAATGTTATCTTTTACTTAAATAGCTGTTTGTTTATATGGTAGCATATTGTATACCAAATACATAATATAGATTTGCATGATGTATGTCAACTTTCAGGAAACTTAGACCGTTATAACAAATGATCGAGGCTTTAATCCATGTTAAAAGATACAAGTTGTTATTTCTGAACTGTGTAGATTCAGATCTGTGTAGCCTACACCTGCTCCGTCTCATCAGAATCTTCACATATTGACAGAAGCTTCAAATAAGCTTTTGTAAGTAATATATACAAACAGTGAAGATCTTGCACAGACTGTTGATGCCAAGGCTGATCTGTAACTACAGAATTCATAAAAAAAAACCTTGTACTATTTCCAATGGAAGGACTGAAATACACTTTAGGGTTTATATCTGGGAAAGGTTGCCATTCAACAGTTAGTTTATTCATTACTTTATTATTCAGTGTTTGAGCTTTCCATTTTGAATGTTCAGATATGTATTAGATATGAACACAAAGGCTTAACCCTTTCCCACATACAATCAATCTGAAACAGACTACTTTGAAATAATCAATTTCTCTATAGTTGAAAGTTTTAAAAGAGTTGAAATTATTGTGGCAAAAGGAAAAAATTGCTTGTTTTGAGCAATTTCTTCTTTTGTCACAATGTTTTTCAAAAGTTATCTGGTACAGGGGTGTCGGAAAGTGTTTATTTGTGGGAAACGCTGAATGGAAGACCAGAGTGTTTTATTTCTGCTCACCTTGACACCAAAGGTGGATATATTTACCAGTAGATCATTACAAAGTAGACAACATGTTTATATAGACTCTAAAGTGTAATCAGGAATAACATTTATACTATTGCTCTGTTTTTTAAAGCCAGTGGTTTTTATGGCCAATTGATATGTGTTTAGTTTTTAAGCTCACCTGAGTATGAAGTGCTCAATGTGATTTATTGTGATTGCCTTTTGTCTGGCGTCCAGCTTGCATTGAGCGTCTGTCAACATGTGTAACCATGGCAGTGGGATGAAACTTCAGAGAAAGCATCCTCTCAGTGTCTTCACCAAATTTACTTCCTTTTCTTTATCCAAGCAGACTTCTGGTTTCCATGGCAACTGGCATGACAACTCACATTACATGGCTCCAGTGCCATTATTGCCCTCTTGTATATTTAAACGACTTCACAGGTATTATCATCCAAAAATGCTCTACGAAATTTCTTCAAATTCTTCGATCCATACAAAATTTGTAACAGTCATGTTGGACATTCGTAAAACCCCTGTGTTCACAGTGAGTATTAATTGTGTAACATACATTATCATGCATGTGATGTAAACACTACCTGTCTCAATTATGTCATTTTTATTTCACTGAAATGTAATTTACATGACAAAGTGAGCTCTACATAAGAACGATGTTCAATAACTTACTATTTCATGTTTCTTAATCAGTTTGATTGAATATGAAGTTTTACCAAATGTTTCTAATATGAGAGTATTTCAGTATTCTTCCTGTGATCACTATAGCATTACAAATTCTTATATTTATATTTGTTTAACCCTTTTCCACTGGCAGACACATTTTGACACATCCACTGCAGGCGACTTTTTGAACTTATTCAGTGTCATTAGGTGACCTTGTATGTCAAGTCCCATAACTCTGGAATGGATTTTGACTGAATTTTGCCCCTTCTTGGACTT
>JAUELF010262976.1:0-11237 GCA_031471495.1 Clinocardium nuttallii | reverse complement strand
CTATATTATCTATGCCATATATTTTCAACTTACATATGCCCCTATACCATCAGCGCTTTCAGCGCTTTGATTGAATTTGTACTGGTTATGATGAGATCTTGGCCAGTGTGAGGCAATTGCAAAACATATGAAGTGGGACTGCGTCAATGTCGCCTGAAGACACAAAACTAACACAGCAGATTATGTGCCATTTTACAAAGTTTCATAGTGCATCAGCCAATTGATTTGTGCAAGTTCGGCTTCTCCTTTGATTTGCCTAATGTCATTTAACACAATGAGTAAAAATACATATATAAGTGTGTGTATTATATAATGAGAAACTGCATCTACAGGAATTAACTTGACCCTTCAGAAATTAACTTCATGGCCCGAGATAAGATCAAAGAGGCCCAATTAGTGATGGCGAGGGTCTCAGCTCATGTTAACAATTATAAGTGTTTTACTAGCTGATAAGCCCTTGCTGAATCTCAGTAGGCCTCTGGTATAAATGCGTAGGACTGTATTGTGATAGGTAATCATTTGTCAACTGACAGAAATGATCCTTGTGTAAAGCTCTCTCAAAGTTGTTCAAAGAATTGAATTCCATGCAGAATTCTGGTTGCAACGCTCGTTTACCACTATATCTTTTAGCTATTAAACCATAATATTTTTAACATTTATTACATTTTGGTCTATAAGTGGTATTTTAACTATAAAATGCTGACTGTTGTGTATATCAATTTGGTTTTAACATCGCTTTCAACAATTACCATAAATATTTATGATAGTTTCTTTAACGTAGCAACTTAGCTTCAGCTATTTACCATATTAATAATGATACTCCGAAACTGCATTATACCATTGTCGTTATGTATCTCGAGTTACATCAAATTCTAGTAAAACGAGACACGCATTTTAAAGTCGATTGTGCAAAAACGTCCTTTGTAGTAATTTAATCTGATCAACTTTAAAATGAGCAGTTTCTCAATTTGCCAGAATGTTTTCTATCCTGTAAGAATATTTCAATTCACATGTATCAATTTTCAAATTGTCGTCTGCAGGTTCTTTGAAATTGGAAGAGTCTATAAGTCTTTTGGTAATGGATTAAGCAGGCAAAATGCCCTAACACAGGGCCAAATTATAAACACAGGAACATATGCAACCCATAATAGGTATGTTCACCGTGGTAAAAGTGAAAACTGTCATATGATAATACCTTTTCAATTAACCATTTCGATAAAATTTGTCTTGTCGTAAATGGCCCGCGACTAATGTAATGGGCTTCACACGTGTTTTTTTTTAAAATTTATCCTGAATGAAAGATCAGCTGGGGTTAAATGTAATTGGATAATACTATTTCCACTAATTGTTGGTGTTTCGCGTCAATGGGAAAACATCATGTGCACCTGTAAGAATTAGAATAGCCCGATTTTATATCCGTTCCTCCGTGAATACTTTACTTTTCCTTCCGCTTTCAATATTAACGAACTGATTTTTCAATATGTTGAGGTAAAAAAAGTTATTTTTTTAAAAAAAATCTAAATGAGTCAAACCCTCCCCTACAACAGCTTTCTGATCTGGAGTAAATCATGTTTGCAAGAGGATGTTAATAAAATGTGTATTAACGGAGTCAGTGGTTATATCATATTATTAAAAATGTGCAAAATATATGCCATGCATATACATGTATATAGCTACGATTAGCCAAACGTTTTGAAATCACCGCAGCTTACTTTCAATAATTCATTAATTTATCCTTGGTCTCTTTCTAGTGTAAAACTATATTTGCCCGACTTAACCTATTTCTCCTCGATTTTTTTAATATTCCTTCCGCATTGAATATTTGTAAATTAATTTCTTAACATCTTCATGCAAATGAGGTTAGTTTTATCAAAATGAGAATTAAAACACTTCGATCATTGCTGTAGATTGTATTGGCAAACAAGCCGTCGAGCTGTCTGATCCGGTTATATTATGTTTGCAAGTCGATATTAATTAACTCTATGATGTGTAGTAACGGGTTATTTGTTATAATGTGCAAAATATCTGTCATACATACATAATTGTTCAAAAGTTTAGAAAACATCACACAGAATTCGATAATTTATCACGCTCTTGTGCGGTTTTTTTCTAGTAAATATATGAAATATAACGTTACTGAAGTATTACAAGGAGCCAGAATACAGTAGAGAGGGAAATATGCGAAGTGACCATGGTCGATTTATAAAATGCAATGCAAAAGAAGTTTTGACTTCAAATATGAAGATAAAAATAGATACTGTACATCTAAATGAGATACACTTATAAACAGGCGACTGTTAGCAATTGTTATAGTTGGAGGTCATGACCTCTCCACACTTTAAGTCAATAATATGATGTTGAGAATACGAAGTGGTGGTTTTGCCGAATAATGCTAGAATTATGTGACAAAGTAGATGGTTACATGGTATTTTTGAATATCTTCACCATTTGCATATTGTTTTAACATTAGAAAAGCATAGTAATACGAACTTGGAGTCGGTTGTATTTTTAGTTAAGTGTAAAATGACTCAAATTTTCACCTGCTTTCGCAGCCTTGTCACATGTCTGTGTTTGCTAAATTTTACCCATTTTTGGAGTTTTTATGTGATTAATTGCAATTTTCTTACAATTCTGGACTATATTGTTCCATAGAAATGGTTTATGTAATTTCAGGGCTGTGTTTGAGACTGCTATTCACTTAAATCTGATGGTTGTGTTGGTCTTGTGAGGCTTGAGGACTGTACTGTATACTAATTCACCTTTGATATTTGCACATGTCGAGAAAAGTGTTCGTCCTAACTGTTCTGAAGAGTTTTCATTCCTTTAAATTACTTTAACGTATCTCATTGATTCTCAGACAAGCGTTATATATGATCTACAAATGTATGTCTCAAGGTGCTTCTTAAAATCTATACTACTTTACAAGAGAGCCATGATGGCCCTGTATCGATCACCTGTATCTACATACCAAAACATAGTCAACATACTGCTTCCTTTAATTATTGTCTCATTAATATGGTATGATATGAAATATCTTTGAAGATTTGAACTAGTGACCTACTTTTTTGACCTGAGGAGACACATTCAAATTTGCCTGAGATAAAATTAGAGCAAACCATTCTGACCATGTTTTCGTGAACATTGAACAGAAAATGTATCTTCTAGAACTCATGCAATATTTTTCTAAGCTTTGACCTAGTGACATAATTTCTGACCCTAGGTAACCCATATTCAAACTTATTTGAGAAATTAGAAAGACAAACATTCTGACAAAGAATCATGGACATATGGCAGAAAATGTGACCCTACAAGGTTTTTCTAAGATTTGACCTAGTTACCTACTTGCTGATCTAAGGTGACGCATATTCCATCTTGTCCGTGATAACTATTAAGACAAACATTTCTGACCAAGTTTCACGGATACTGGGCAGAAGATCAGGTCTCTAGTGTGCACACACGTTTGTTTTTGTTTTTTTTTTTTGTTTTTTTTTGTTGTTGTTGTTTTTTAAGATTTGACCGAGTGACCTACTTTTTGACCCGACATGACCCATATTCAAGTTAATCCAAGATAACATCAATACAAGCACTGTGACAACGTTTAATGAACATTTGGCAGAAAATGAGGCCTAGTCATTTACATTTATATTTGGAACTTCAAGAGGAGATAATTCTGGACTTTATGGTCCGATGTTGCTTATTTTCAATAGGGTCTCTCATTTATATCATAACACTATGTAGGTTTGAAAATAGTCAATTGAAAACTGGAGTTTTATCGCTTAAACGGGTTGAATTTAAAATAAATTCTGAGTGTCAAGGGGAAATAATTCTGCACTAAATACGCAAATGTTGCGCATTTTCCATAGCATCCTATGTCTCATCAATATCAATATATTGTGCAGGTTTGATAAGAATCTAATGAAAACTGTGGACTTACTCGCATAAACAAGCTGAAACCCTTACACCCACAGAGGATTATTGACGTGTCTGCAGCTGAAGGCTTTTGAAAACAATGTTCAAAAATGGGAAATTGCTCGTAACTAGCAATTTCTCCCATTCTCATTATGTTTTCCACTACAGCAATTTCAATGCGGAAATAAATGCATTCCGTAGCGATTTCGTTTGATATTATCTACTAAATTCAAACCTATTTTAAAAGGATATGCGCCTTGATAAAAGATATCAGCTGCTATTAAAACCGTTCCCGGTTTGTAGCGAAGCTTACAACAAGGAACCAGTTTAATGACGAACCGATTCTTGAACCTCAACAGTGCTACAAAGCCGTAGTATGAATAAAGGTAAATGACAAACCTTACACTGCCATTGTGCAAATTTCCACAGAAATTGAATTTTCCTCACACCACTTTAACATAGCTTTGTGATTCTTTTCATCACTAATGGCAACTCCCGTCTTGTACCGAGGACTTGGCGGGATGTGAACAGCTAGGTAATGCCATTTCTCTTTGTTTGCCTGCAAATAGAAAATCGGAAAAATAATCAGAAAAGCGGAATATTCTGGTGGCAGTTCTTAGTAGAATGTTCTGTTATGAAAAAATGACAAATGAACATTTTTCAACCGTATTGCAGCTATTCAATGATGAAATTTAGAACATAAAATGGCCAATTTCGCAACAACACTATAAATTATTACCTTTTCTTCATTTCAAAAGTATACAAGTATTCAATAATAGAAAATAAAACAGACTTGTAAAATAATAAAGAAAAAAGAACAAGCCTTGGATTTTACCCCAATTGTAATTCACACTATAGTCTATATGTATGCATGCGAAAAATGCACAACTTCAAATGACTTCTTTTCCCCATATATTTCTTCATTTTCAATAAGGTTAATAGGTCAATAATCTGTGCAAGTTTCAATTGATTTGATGAAATATTTGGGTTTCCTCCTGTAAATAAGAAAACATAACTAAGTCTCAAATGGCTGTTTATTTCCGGATTATTTGATAGATTGTTTTCATAACATTAGAACTTTATGGTACAAACGAACTGTGCAAGTTTCAAAGAATCTGATGAAAATGATGGGCATTATCACGTAATCAGGAAGACATTACTAACAAATTCAAGAGAACATTCCTGTGAAGTTTAGTAGGAACTAGCCCAGTAGTTCATGAGAATATGCGTAAAGAAAAAAGTTAACGCACGGACGCACAAACAGACGGACAGACGCATGACGGACACAGGACCATAACATTAGCCCCTCTGGCCTTTAGCCAGTGAGGCTAAACATTATTTAAAACGGCGGCGTAAAACACCATTCAAACAAACAAACAGTTGTCCTAATATAACTGAAATACTGTTGACATGGCGTTAAACCATAATCAATCAATCTTTATCACGTAAAAAAATAAAAAAGTAAACGAACCAAAATTTCAAATTGCTCCTTTTCCCAACATTATATGACGAATTTTCTTATATGGTCGATGATTGTGATAATACAAACAATCTCTGCAAGGTTTTAAAGAATCAGACTAAATATGCGGACGTTATCGCGTAATCAAGAGAAAGTTAACGAATATTTCAAATGGTTCCTTTGTCTTTTTCATCAATATTGGACAAATTTCCCTCGTTTTCAACAGGGTAAATTCTCATGATGGTACAATCAAACTGTGCAAGTTTCAAAATCATCGGACCAAAAATGCGGACTTAATCGCGTAAACGAGAATTCGTTGACGGACGGGCGCACGGACGGGTGGAAACTACGCCATCCCTATAACTCTTCCCGTAGAGATAAAAGACAATATTACGACAAAAAGGTTGCTATATAAAATGCGTTATAATTCAAAAGTAACTATAATACAAAATCAAAACTTGGGTGAATTTTACTAATTTGTTTTGGAAACATCGTGTGAATATTTTCAAAAGGTGTAATTGCTCGCCTTGGAGCAATATCTGCTATTCCCATGAATTCCGTGGATGAATGAAACAAGCAATTAGCCCAAGTTAATTTGACAATAAAACATTGAGACCAAAGGAGGTAATGCTCATTATGATCAATATCTCCTTTGGTCACAATGCTTTGAATGTTAACCCTTTGCCTTAGGACAAGAAAGTTTTCAATGATTTAAAACGTGATATTTTTTCGTTAACGCCTGCGATTTAATTACCAAAACAACTTTGCACATGCTTTACTGCTCGACGTATGATGCACATTCACTGATTACACAATCTACCATGAGCACTGTATGTTAAGTGAGCTAAAATATAACAGGGTTAATAAGAACGAGAAACAAAAAAAAAGGCGAGTATCCTACCTTTTCCGTAACTCGAGTGTAGTCTGATTGCCTAAGAAAGACAATATAATACACTTTAGTGGTATAATCTTCCGACATGACTTTGTGAAAATGTTGAAATAATATGGCAGTACACGTAATGTTTCAGCCTCCCTTTTTGTAATGACTAGTATTTAAAAATAATGCTCAGTAACATTGTGTTTATATTTTGTCAAGATTGATTGGTTAGGATTTAACCCCATGTCAACAGTATGATATTTTGTCAAGAGGACAGAGAATCAAGCTCGCGCTATGTAATCGGGCCAACGAATGAGTGGGGAAATTCTTAATTCTGAATTCTGAATTGTTGTCTTTTGTTAAAAAATATACACTTAGTTGTAGACAAAAAGAGTTACAGGCACAGAATTCGCAGACTGATCTGAGTTGACATTTTGTCTACCTTTGTATGTGTTAGTTATTAGTGTTTAACCCATTAACACACAGATACGTATTTTTATGTGTCTGTTAAAAACATCTTTGTAAAACATTGTGGGAAATAGAGAAATGTCTTTTTTAACCTACTAGAGTGTTTAAATTCTTAGGAATTAATTTTGAATTTGTCGTCTGCAGACTATTTCAAATTGGAAGAGTCCAAAATTGCTTGTGAGTTAATCGGTTAAGTGAAAAATGGAAACCAAATATTTATACTTTTTTAAAGCTTCGCTATGAACACATAAAGTGTTGTACTGAAAATTGAAACAAGAGCCACAAGAGGACCTACTACTGGTTTCTGGCTGTCCTGGTCAATTACATTTATATCATGCTCAACGCGCGAAAGGGGCCCTTAAGCTACGTCAAGTCATTGAAGAAAAGGAACGAAACATTACGTCATATGACGAAGTGTTTTGTTTCTTTTCTTGAAATGACAACATTATTATGCAGATAATTATATTGTTATGTATATTTTCTTGAAATGATATTATTTATATGACATAAAGAGGTTCATTTTCTCCGTTTAACGTCACATATACAAAAATAATGTAACGTCCCTTAAGGGCCCTTTTCGCGCGTTGAACGTCATATTTGCAAATTCAAAATGAGATTGCAGGCAAAAGGGTCTGATGGTGCTCATTATACTACAGGTTTCATGTTCTTACGAATTTAAAACATACTGCGAGGGTTTGAAAAAAGAAAAAAAAAACCGCAATCTGTGAATTGTACTACATGTCTCGTTTTAACAATCAACACTTCACAATTTTGAAAATTCAAGGGGAGAAATTCTGAAACCTATAGTCAGATATTATTCAAATTTGAAAGTGATCTGAGCCCCATTGTTAGGAACATTTTGTGCAGGTTTGAAAAGAATCCAATTCAAAACTGTGGCCTGTATCATATTTACAAACTAAGTTAAATCTTTTATAGGAATTCGAGCGGAGATAATTCTGGACTTAATAGTCAAATGTTGTTTATTTTCTATCGATTTTAAGCCTTCATTAATATAAATATACAGTGCAATTCTGAAAAGAATCGGATGAAAACTGTGGACAGTTTCATGTTAACAAGTTGACATTTGTATTGTTTTGTTAATTTAGGGGAAGATAATCGGAACTTTATGATCCAATGTTGCTCAATTTCGGTATTAACAAGGTCTAATTAATATCGATAAACCATGCAAGTTTGAAAATAATTGAATGAAAACTTTGGGCAGTATCATGTTAACAAGCTTAATTTCACTTTTCTTTAAATTAAAATCGAATAAGAACATAAATAGTTCCAGACAGGAGACAAGTAAAATGTCGTATTGATAAACTGCGCAGATTCAGATTAGATCGTATAATTATGCTGCCTGTTCTGGGTATCTCCTTTTAGAAATCATCTACCACAGCTGTTCAGAAATGCTCAGAAATAACTTATGAACGATACATGTATGCTGGTCCGGGTAAAATAAATTCGCGTGCTCAAGACATGTAACAATGATAAGTGTTCGATTTAAAGAAAAAATATGAGCTGTGGATGATAATGATGCAACTTATCGGCTTTAACGCACCACTTTTCAAATGCTATCTATCATTGAATTTTTTTATTTGCAAAATATCCACGACAATATCATCATTTTCCTCAATGTTCCTATTACACGTAGGTTAAACTTTAGCAGATAGGACATTATCTCGTGGGTTGTAGTTAAAGCATTTAAGATTTGCATGAGCATTTTGCATTGATAGAAAATTCGTCCTTTACTCCACAACATTTTCAGTTAGGAGCGACATAACCCCAGTTACACAGTTTGTATATAGATCAATGTAGAACAGGCGGGAAAATGGGCGAGCAGATAAGACAGGTGGAGAGAGGGAAGAACAACATAAATGAGAAATCGTACATTGAAATCACGAAAGCGTCAAATATGAGGAGAATACAGATAGCCCCGCCTGGCTTTCAATGAATGTAATGAAGTAACATGTTTAAATAACTAAAATACGTGATTAAAGCTTTACACATTTCTTTTGAACTTTTCCATAGAATAGACTGAATAGATTGATTGGTTTGGTTTAATACCGTGTAGTAGTATTTCAGGCATATGGCGACATGTCACATTTTCATGCTCCCTATGTCCTCTACAGTACTGTCAGTCATATATAATCCTAGCACTAGTCTTCCTGTAGAAATGCTATCCCCGAAATCGTGAATACCAAATGTGGGGAAACCACTTTTTCCGATTAAATATTTTTGTTTAACCCTATTTAATCCACGACCTTTCGCACCCATTGTGGACTAGGCCACCGGGATGTTCTTATCCAGAAAAAATGGGTTACAAGTACTCAAAATAATGTAAGTAATGAGAGCCGGTCTTCAGCAAATTAATAAAAAAAACATTGTGAGAAAAGGAAACGAAATGCTCTTTCGAACAATTTCTCCTTTTCCTACAGTGTTTTAAAAATCATGTGTGGCATAGTCGAAAAGCTCAGTTATGATGAAAGGTGTTAATTATTTTAATACTATGTAGTATCAACATTATCATACCATAAACTTGTATTGATACTACGGTTTGTTTTTTAAGCCGTTAAATGATATCGACGACAAAGGCTTAGGATGTCAACGAATTGTCACGGAGAATACTAGGTTTGGCGATGGCAAGCTGATTTGTTTATCATTAGACGTAGATAGACCACACAAGCGTTGTGCGCTGCTTATTTTTAAGCTCGTCTGAATCATCCAATTTGTTTTATGTGTAACAGCTGCCCAGAATAGGTGTATTGGAGTCACCAGATAGTATACAATGGCTTCTTTAAAAAAAGAAGCCAGGAGAGGTCAGCTTCGATGTTTTTCAATAGTATATTGCATGCCATTAAAACTAATGATAAGTCAGTAAACAAGCAGAATGGTACCCAATCACATTGATTGTAACACTTATTTTATTTCTGTCTTTGAACAATGCCATGTTTGTTTTAAAAATACGTATCTGTGGGTTAATGGGTTAAACACTGCACGAGCACAAAAATCCTTTATGATACGTCCTGCTTTGTAATACACAAAATAAACAAATAAATCCAAATATAAACAATAAATACATTATTATTACTTAAAGCAAAATAGACGAAAAGTAATATTTCGTCTGCAATCAATAACATATGGAAAACTAGTTCTATAAGATTATATATAAAAACGTGTATCTCTATATCGTTTTATATTAGAGTTACACCCTTTTAAATTTCTTCTTGCGTTTTCCGTTACTTCCGAGTTTTTTATCCCATTAATGCTATTATATATGAATTGAAAACTGTTTTTCTTGAGCGGGATTTTGGGAGCACGTGTGTGTTCCCTTGGTCTGTCTCGCCCGTTGTATGTGGTTAAGGTCTAGGCACGAGCAAATTGTTTCAAGTCTGACTTGAACCAATAATGATCTTTTACTTCCATTTTTTAGGTGGTGCACTATTGTGCGTGTCTTTTTCTTTGTCAGTGTTTAAGAATTATATTGTAAAGCAGTTTTTATGCTTATATCAGGGTCTGAAATCGGCGATCCTTTTGTGAGTAGTACAAGATCGTCGTTTCCCAGACCCGGCTCGTCCCTGAATCTTAAACTTTTAATGCTATTTTTGTTTAACAAGAGAGCTCCTTCTGAAATATAAGCCCATCGCTGTTCATTTGATTTGATTCAATTTTTCAAGTTTTCTTTAACTTTTTAACCCTTTTTAACCCTTCAAAAACCCTTCAAACCCTTCAGAAATATATCACCCTATACGCAAGCAACCCTTTTTCTGTTGGGATGCTCCCCCGAGATTCTTCTCGGAGGGGTGGCCCAGCAGTTCAGGGGTAACTTTTTTTTAAGTAACATGTATTTAATAATATTTTCAATAATTTTTGTTGAATAATCTAACAAATTTTGTGAGTTTTCTCACAAATACCTTTCATTTTGTTCAAGCCCGAGGGGCCGTTCGCCAAAGTTAAAAATGTGTGGTGTATATACCGCCCCATATGATCTATTCATTAATTACAGGACATGTATATTAATTATATCGAATTCATTGGGCGTTCATATATATTAAGTACGCGTTTCGGGAGGGGGTTGGGCCAGTATGCAGTACATATCTGAGAAACTTTTCTATACATACAGATTTTAATACAATGCGGAATAGAAAATGTGGGGTGTATATACCGCCCCATATTATCTATTCATTAACAATTACAGGACACGTATATTAATTATATCGAATTCATTGGGCGTTTATATAGTACGCGTTTCGGAAGGGGGTTGGGCCAGTATGCAGTACATATCTGAGACACTTTTCTATACATATAGACTTTAATACAATGCGGAATAGAAAATGTGGGGTGTATATACTGCCCCCATATTATCTTTTCCTTAATTACAGGTCACACATATTAATTATATCGAATTCATTTGTAGTTTTCTCCTTTCAGTAGCCTTTCCGTGGCCTCAAAGTAATATCTTTAATAATTGTTAAACTAGAGCATGGTCTGACCATTACCAGTTTTTAGGAAATCAAGAGTTTA
>JAUELF010262975.1:0-20416 GCA_031471495.1 Clinocardium nuttallii | reverse complement strand
TTGCCGCGACTGGGAATCGAACCAGGGACACCCTGTTTCGAAATCCCCGACGCTAACCACTCGACCACAGCGGATTCGCATGGTGCATGGATGTTAGACTATACACAGTAACAACGCACGCATATCTTTCTTTCTCCTACATTCGGCCCTTGTACTCATTTCTTGACATAAGAAATCACTTTTTATAGCGACATACTTGTCAAGTTTTCTCAGTTTACATTTTACTTCCGATTACTTCCCTTTATATTTTTTGCAATATGAAACTTGGTCATGAACTGAAGAGATAGCTTTAAGACGTTCTATGTCTAAACAGACATTTATTTGAGACATGTTTTCAAAGTATTTCTTATTTTTGTTTATGTCACTAGTTTATGTCGACTTATCTAAACTAAAACGTTAATATTGTGACCACTTGCTTTTCATGTCGAAATGCTCATGCGCGAAAATCGATGTTAAGGTCACGAAACCTACAGCACACTAAGATCTATATTTAGCTTAGAAACAGTTCCTATTGTATATAAACATGGATCATTTAACATTATTAAATGAATTCTACACAAAGCAAGAGATCTCTTTGAACATAAAAATAACATTCAACAAGTTAAAATTGCAATTCAAACGACAATTCGACGTGATTTTTAACTCGATATTGACACATAACAGTGACATGCAGCAAGACTAACAGGGACTCTTAAATTAGTCAAAATAAAGAAACTGCAAATACCTAAAACATCGGATTATTTATTTCATGTAAGATGTGTCATACCTTAGTGTTTTTAAGCAACCACAATTGTAATATGTTCAAAACATTTAAATATGTTCTCCCATGTCATTTCTGAACACCTTAAGAATATAAGTCACGTGCTCCTGCGCGACGACTAATAAAGGTTACGAATTCACTGACACCCTATGCGTGATATATGTGCTGTGTAAGCGATTTTCAGTATATAGTGGCCTTTTTCTTGTGATGTATAAGCGTATTTATTTGTGTTTAGGGTTTCTTCAGTTCCGGTTAATCTTTTTTACAAATCGCACGAACATAACATTGTTCCGGGAGCATGGTACTAACACACACAATGCCTGAAGTCGAGATAGATCGCTGAAAGAATGTCTGATATATGACAGAGCTGACTCTTGTGTTCGCCTGATTTTTTAGTAAAACGTAACTTTAATTACCTAAAGATTTAAGTTGGCATAACGATCAACTCACGATGTCAGTAAGAAGTAGGGGATAAATTGAAATAAGGAAGGTCCGAGAATTTATATGTTAAACGAATCCGTTTGAACAAAGAAACTTCACGCCAAAAAGGTCGATTATTTAATGATGAATGCGCTTACACAGTGCGTATTAAATAGGTCAACATAAATACCTAAGATGTGGGACCCCGTCATTCGCAACGGTTAGGCTATCCGCACTGGTAAAGTCTCAACAGCAATCAGTTGTATTATCAAGTCCGTTAACTTGTTGTGTATAATGCATTCTAAATGTACCCGTTTACAGGAGGGTGCTACCAGTGTTGGTCGAGATGGCGGTTGGCGGAATGGTTTTAGTGTCGTTATGTGAGCGTGAAAAAATGCTTATGATGAAAGTGGTGTGTGGTGATGCTAGGAGAATTATGTGTCGTGGAAGGCGATGTTTTGATGCTAAGAGAGGTATGAGTTATGAGAGGAGAAGTATGCATTGCGGAGGGTGAAGTGGTGATGCTAAGAAGATGTATGTATTGTGAGAGGTGATATAGTGATGATAATATAGGTATATGTTGTGAAAGGTGATGCTAGGAGAAGTATGTGTTGAGTCGCAATGTAGTGATGCTAAGAGGTATGTGTTGTGAGAGGCGATGTAGTGATGCTTGGAGAAGTATGTGGTGTGAGATGTTGTAAATGAGTCAATCGGTCCATCAAAATGTCTAGTATTTCCGTTTCAGTGTTTCTGAAGAATTGTAAAACATCAACAATATCTGATTGTGAAGGATCTATGTCGGTCGTTTCTACCGCCCCGCTTAGAGCAGATACTTTTCCGGCCACTTGTTGTTGTTGATCTTTCCACGTTTCGCGTCTTAGAACACAGCGATCACACACGCCCGTTCGTTTACCCACAGGAACTTGAGATTTTATCAATAAAGCAAAGAAAACGAGTAAACAATGAAAAATACCCCCCCTGTATATAAAAAAACACCAGGAATGAAACGCGTCGAATGTCAAAAATGACGACCCCACCTGAGTACACTAACGAAACAAAGACTGACCACTATCGCATTTAGCTATTCAATAACTAACACATTTATGTACCTGGAACAACCGACGATTTTTAAATCGCGTCCAATTTGATGAAGTTATTCGTTATTTTATAAGGATTTTCGCCCTTTCAATTTCCATCGAGTAAGCCATTGTGTGACGTCACAATATTGCAGCGCCGAGGTGAATATTAAAATACGTTAAAATAATTATTATATGTTTTAAAATTTGTTTATGTTCATCATTTGATATGAAATATTTTTCTTAAGATAATTAGGAAAAATAGTTGTCAATGATATTTTTTAGGAAAAAGATATTTGACGAAACCCAAGTAAGTAGGGGAAGTTACTCTCATAACTTTGCACGTTTGGAAATTTGACAGTCCGCAGGAAAAATAATAAACACCAAACAAGAAATATGAATTATATATTATTATCATTACAAATGGCATTTCAATTGAATATAGCAATATGGTAAGTTATGTTTGAATTGTTTTTTTGTTGAGAGCATGGAATGGGATTTAAATGGCCTGGGAATGTTAGTTTTTTCAATGGAATGCGAACTGTTTTCAGGTTTTTAGGTTCAAGTCCACTTAATAGTTTACCTATAAAATGCAGTGGTTATTTAGTTTGTACTTTAAATATGCACTCATTCATTCGCGGAATCCTATTGCGCTCCTAAATTCGCGCAATATGACTGCTCAGAATTCGTGCATATTTTTCAGTACAAACTAAATAACCTATAATTGTTATCAAAGGTTACATTGGTAATTAATAAAAACAATAACTCCGTCATCAAATCTATAATGATATTTAAGTCAAATTAAATATAAAATTAAAGCTACACATCAAGTGTTATACAATATATTGTAATGTTCTGTCTGTTAAGAATCGAGTCCTTTAACAACACAAATGAGCTGACTATTGTGGTGTGATAATCACACCTTAGTCTTCTTACCCCTACCCTTACCCTTTCTTGTACATGCTGAACAAAACCATGAGCTATTTTTTCTTTTTAAAAACGACTCGTTTCCAGTTAATCCTACACATTCATAATGAAACCATTTATTGCATTTATCACATCCTATACTATCCTGTTTGGTATCCAACGGCTCTTCCTCACAAACACTGTGACACACATTACAAATAAATATGGAATCTGGGACGGTGTCAGTTTTTTTATCCTTGCTAGCACTGTGACGCTCTCCTAAAGCAGCAATTTTTGTGCGTAACGCCTGTTTCTTTTTTCTTGGAATAGACCGTTTAAACTGTTTCAAAGAATCTACAATTGCTAACCTAAGGAAATGTTCAGTTACGTCCTTGAAGAGCTCTGCCACTAGAACTAGAAAAATTTCATTTTCTAAGCTGATTTCCTGTTCAGAACTAAACAAACTGATCCACTGCGATAGTAAATTAATGTCTTTGTCCACTGCCGTTTGACAATTACTGTGAATCCTTTCTAAATTTAAATGCATGTTTTCGTTAGTTAAAATTGATTGCAATAATATGTTCAAATTCTTGAAAAAAAAAAAGACCTCATCATTCACTACTGTAAGTCCACGATTTTTGTTCTGTTTGGAAGTTATTTCGATCATGGAAGGGTCGTTCGTACCTACAACATCTTCACTCACTCGAAGCTTTTTAAGCATTTTAACTTTATAATAGTTCAAGTCGCGCCCAATTTTGCTTGATTTACTAGTCGCACCAAATTTTCTTTCCACCGATTCTCTCAGCCGTTTTGTAATTTTGTTGACACACGCACCAGCAATGTATCTAATTTTTGCACTGCCAGCATCTGAAAATTCTTCACTCTGTGAAGCTGATGGTCCTGATTGCTTTGCGAGAATCTGGTTCGTTTTCATACATACTTTTTTGTCTAATAACCAAAATGCTAATTTTGAAGACATCTTATTTTGGTGTTTTGAAACATCTTTATCCCCAAACAATAGCCTGATAGCATGTAAATGTTCTTTCCCAACTAAGAATTCATTTAAAGACTTATAAGTTATCACCCACTTCTGGTTAGTATCGGTATCTTCTGATAAGCATGAATCTACTTTAAAATTTAGGTAATCTACATGATGTTTAAATTTCTCAGATGTTATCAAATCCGGTAAAAGTACTGACATAAATTCCGACTTTTCATTCAAGTCTATAAATTCCTTGACATCAAACTGACAAGCCAACCGTGGAAAATCATTCACTGTCTGTTCGCTGTCACTGTCGCCCTCAGTAGAAGAACTGCAACATTCGCTTGGTTCAGGCATCTGAGCTTCAATATAATCTTGTATACATTTGCTACAGCAAGTCATATCATCATGTATTGCCTGGAATGGCTTCTTGTAAAAATCATAAACACAATCAGGGTGTTTCATCATGGCAGCTTCCATATTCAAGTTAAAAATTCTAAGTCCATTTTTAGAAACAGCCCTTCCAACAGCTACACCTAACTGACCCGGAGCAAAAAATGATGAACAGTCTACTTCAATGTTATCAATTGTTTGTCCCTGCGCTCTGTGGACCGTCATGGCAAAACTTAATATGATGGGTATTTGTTTGCGCGAAGCTAATGTTCTATTTGTGCTGGCGTCAAATACGTCAAACCTTTCCAGTTGAAGCTGATGTAATTCACCATTGAAATTGATAACGGGCAAACAACCATCTTCAAGCTTTTCAACTAATCCCCTCTGACCGTTAAAAAGCTTACCACCCAAGTTTTTTACCAATATAATAGGCGCCCCCTCCTTCAGTACCAATGTTTTCGGAACTGCAATGCCCAGCAGAAGGTTTTTGTTACCTGAAACAGTATTTTATTTCTTTAAAAAAATGATTTGAAATCATATTAATTAATTACTTTAAAGTATGTACAACTATGTTTGTGTATGAGATATATAATTTAATATTAAATGGGCTTAATTATAACTAATAGGATTTTCAAAAACACTGCTTTTAACTATTTCCTTTTAAAAGCTTAGATGGTTTTAATAATATATCACTCCTGGTAGTGTTCGAACCAGTGATATTCGGATCTAGAGTCTGACGTTCTACCATTTAACCACTTTCATTCATTAACAAAGACATTTAATATTGTGCTTTAGTAATAAACATTTAAACATCCAATAATTTGAGACGACAAATTTAAGAGGTTACCTTCCTCAGTTGCTTTGAAGACGTGAGCATTTCCTTCAAAGGCGTCAAGCATCTGTTCGTTAACAAATCGAACATCAAAGTTTGTGCCGTACAGTCTGGTTATTTGATCGGCTGGAACATCCAAGGGTTCCTTCAAACCCCGAAGTAAATGAACTGTTTCTGTTGTTGGTGATCCATTACAGAGTTCTTGAACAGCCACTGCCAAGTCCTTTTCTTTCTGTCGTATCACCTGTAAATTAAAATGCAACAAGATGGTACGTCCATTTAACGCTTATAACCCCCCCCCCCCTCCCTCCTTAAAATTATACAAAAGAGGAATGAGTATACTAGATAAACACAACCTGTTGAGCATTGGAGTAAAGGTTTTATTTTATATAAAGTGCAATACAAGTTTACTTAAGTAAAGGGAGATAACAGTATATAGTAAGAGTTGGAAGATAGAGATACAAGTTATACATCTTAATAATATACATATTGTACTTAAAATATCAGTTTGTTGGTAATATTTATTTTTTATTAATTTAATTAAATTTTTACCTTTAAAAGTTGTATGTGATGTGGAAAGGCTATATCAAACATCGCACTTCTGAAACAGTACCCTCCATCGTCACCCAAATATCTATTCGGAACTGGTGGTAACTGCTTAAAGTCTCCGCTACCAATGACCTAAAAATTTCAAAATAAACCATCTTCAGTATCATTCATACACTCATTGTACATAGCATTTTATTTGGATTTTCAAGCTTTTGGAAATTAGCCACACGTTCAAACACTGTTCCAAGTATTTTGTTCTATGCAGTTGAGGGAGCGACAAAGAGTGGTTGCTTAAGGACCTTAGAGGCAAGTTGGAATGTATAAATGAATTGTTAAAACATCAGAGTTTGAAAAAAGGCGACTACCTGCATGCCTCCAAAGCAGAGATTGTTTTTCTTCACATGACGACAGGCAAATTCTAGCATTTCAAATATTTTCTGCGACAACATACTAATTTCGTCAATAACAAGACAGTCAGACGATGCAATTCTGTGTTTAGCTGATGCGAACTTGTCATCATTATCGTACAGCTCCGCCAACTTCTGGTGACTATAGCGTCCGTCCAAGATTCCAGACCAGTGGTGTAGTGTAGACGCGTCCATTCCCAACTGCATACTAGCCATTCCAGTTGTGGCTGTGACAGCTACTACTTTGGACTTGGCTAGTGTTTGGATAATTTGCCTGAAAAAGAATATAGATGTATATAGTATACATACTATATTTAGGTAGTTAGTCATATTAACAATAATTATTACAAAATGTGAATAAAATTTTATATAACACAGTCAACTCTGTACTAAGCAGTCAACCAAGGGAGTGAGAAAATGTGGCTGTTAAACACAATTGGTTGTTAAAGGCAGGTTAATATAAAACAAAATGTCAATTTGGGCAAACTTCAGACTGACTGCTTAAGACAGGTTGATGCTTAATACATGTGACCGCTAAGACAGGTTGGATCTGTATTTTATCTACATTTCTTTTGCAGGTTGGCAGTTAACGTTCAACAAAGTCTTGGGTCCTTCACTTCTATTGATGCTCTACATGAAACCTGCAAGGTATTGACACCCCAACCGACAAAAGATGTTGTTGCGAAAATAACTAAACGTTTGTTTAATGTCGAGCCATCAATAGATCATCGGAATGGTGAAAGAATCATTGTTTACAATGGCCTGGTAGTCATAAAAGACACTAACTCATCACAAGTACTGCTACCTCCCTATTGTAATTACTCTCGGCAGGCACATTACAGGTTTCAGTTTGAGTGTCCACTAAACTACACCGTTAATGGAAATCAGCTTAAATGTACTATTTCTTTCACGGACACGACCACTATTATCAAATTATCAAAACAGGTTATTAAACTTGATTATTCCCTTCCTGTAAATCAGAGGGTCATTGATGGCATCATTTTGACACTTCAAACCATCAGGTTGTGTAATGGTGTGTCAGCGGACAGTAAATTACCAAAAACGTTTAACGTGGAAACAGTTTCTTCATTACAAGATAGTAATTTGGGGCGTAAAGTCGGCCGTTCAGAAAAATGCAAACACATCCTTCCATTCCTTGGGAAAACTGAAACATGTACGACATGTGGGGACTCTTTCAATCAGTTCAGGAAACGTTCAATGAGTCCTACTTCATCTAATAACGGTAACCCGGAGTCATGTGATGAGCCCCTGAGGAAAAGGGCATTAAGTGATATCACCACAAAGTTAAATTGTGTTACTGGTAATAATAATCTCCCCAGTCAGTGTGATCATTCAACAGATGAGAGTGACCAAACCATACACTTGTCCCCAGATTCACACATCGACATGGAAGATATCATGAAAAACATTTTAAAAGATGGCAGCGCTGGAGAGTTTAAGTTATTGCTCGAGTCGCAAATAAGGAACAATAAAAGTGACCTTGATGCGCGTCAGAGACGTTGGGATCCGAAAGTTATTAGTATTTGTTTGGGAATACTTCTTCGCTCTCCACAGGCTTATCAGACTTTGAAGGACTCCGAGCTTCTTACTTTACCATCCAGGAGAACACTCCAATATTATAAAAATGTTGTCAAGCAAAAGCCGGGCTTCAGTTCAGAAAACCTAAATTGGATGAAAGAACAAGCAAATTCACAAGATTTATCACAATTTGGCTATCATGGTGGACTTCTTGTCGATGAAATGACAATTCAGGATGACTTGGTAATAACCAAACACGGGGACAGCTGGAATATAGTTGGAGTGATCGATATGGGGCATGTAAATAACAACATAAAAATTATAACTGGTGGGAAGAAAAAGGTTCAAATGGCAACTCACGCACTACAGTATGTTTTCCACGGATTAACTGGATTCAGGTAAGTTAAAAATAGATATAAAAAATCTATATAACTTATTTATAAGTCTATTTATTAAACTTGTTCAAATTATGACATTAAACTCGTCAGACGCTCATTTTATAATAGGGGTGACTATTGAGCCCAAAAATCACTATTGCGATAGTATTGATTTTCAGAAAGTACCATTGCAATAGTTAAACTATTGCACAACTAATATTGTGATGCATTGCAATACTATTGCTTTTATTGAACTTTAAAAAAATAACTATTCTGAAGTCTAATTACAAGGAATAAAAGTATCAAAAAGAGCATTTTATTGTTTATCTTTTTATTTAAAAACTTAAAAAGAAACCCTTTGCTCTCAAAAAGAACTTAATTTTCCAGCTTACACATAAATAAGAACATTTATAAATATTCAGGCAACAAAATTTGTTCACAGACATGTAACATGGTCTTTTCTCTAAGAAATAAAAGCATATCTGCATATTTAGATTCAATGTACTACATGAACCGATACTATCGATAGTTCCAACCACTATTGCGATAGTTATTGATCTTCAGTTTTACAATCGATGCATTACTATTACCCTTGTCACTATTGCAATATATCGATAGTTTGAACTATCGCTACAGCCCTATTTTATAACATTTTGTTGAACTCATTTAATAAATTGATATTATAATAATATGACACTTCACATTCAATATAAAAAAACATGAAATGATGTAACGTCACTTAGTTATCACAAACGTAACTTGAAAATCATGACGTTGTTTACCGCCAAATAACGTTTTATTGATGAAAATAGCCATTTTCTGGCTTCTTTAAATGTGATAAAAAGGCTCATTTAATAAATTTTCAAAGACTTGTTTAATAAAGGTTTATATTAAACAACAACTTAATTATGTTACAAGATCCTATATAATTGTATTGTTTATAAAAAAATTATTAAAAAGCATCTTTAAAAATAAATAGACAAATTGCATTATTATTTGCAGATGGCCAGTTGTGTATTTTGGTTCTAGCACAGCAACTTCCCATGAGTTGTACACAACATTCTGGGAGTGTGTGGATCAACTAGATGAAGTCGGTTTTACTGTTGACTATGTAATGCTTGACGGGGCATCTACCAACAGGGCCTTTATGAAAATGCTTATGGACAGTCCGCGGGATAGGAAATACATGTTTCCAAATGTGTTCTACCAAAAACATTCCATATGTGCTATTCAAGACATAATGCATGTGCTTAAAAAGGTTAGAAATAATTTGGAATCTAGTTGCTCTGAGAATCGCTCAAAGGCTGGAAGGTATCTTGTCCTGAATGAAGTTTCAGTTCTCTGGGAGCACTGGCAGGAATGTTTCAACTTTAATTTCCAGAATGGATTCGCTATTCATCGAAAACTTACTGAGGAACACATGGCATTGACACCAGCCTCAAAAATGAGAAATCACTTGGCAATTCAGGTCCTAGATAAAGATATGTTGTTCCTCATGAAAAGTTATCAGAGCACATTACAGGACCCTGAGAGACTATCATCATCAGTGGCCATATTGGAAAACACCGCAGAGTTAACTTCAATGTTTTGTGACCACAACCGACCAATATCAAGTCTTTCGGACGAAAGATTGAAGTCTTTAGAAACAATATTGAGCTTTTTTAATTCGTGGGAAACACAAGTACAAAGTTCAAAGGCTTACACTTCAAAGAAGAACCTTATGACAGAAGAAACTAGAGATGATTTGAACTCTTCTGTGTCTGGATTTCTGTCGCTTTGCAGAATTCACGTCAAATCTGGAAATTCTATAAATCCAGGCTATCTTAATTCTGACTTGGTGGAAAATTTCTTTTGTCAGCAAAGGGGTATTCGGAACGGCTTAAATACTAACCCAACTCTTGCACAATACGGGCCGTCAAAGACAGCTATAATTCTCGGTCAACAAAGTATTAGCAATAAAGCCAACTCTGGGACATCTACTGCTTTGTACAAAGCGCTTAAGCCATGTCCACTTAATCCTCAGAGAAATAAATCTGAAAAACTGAAAAGGAGGAGTGTACGTATTTAAAATCTAAAACAGGTCTACATCTGTAAAACTAAGGGATACATTCAAATTCTATATAGGTGTAGTAATATAAGAAACTTTTTAAAATATGTGGTATGAATATTTCATGTGGTATTCCTCAAGAAAGTATCTTGGGACCATTATGTAAATGACATGCAGTCTAGTATCGGTAAAAAGTGTAAATTTATTTCATATACAGATGGTAGTGCCATTTAAGGATTGAAATGCTTATTTTTAACGTCCATCGGTGTATGAACTACATTGGAGCTGTTCTCTTTAATTTACTTTTATTTTTTATTTTTGTAAATAAACTTCAAAACTTTATACGGTTGTGAAATATTTAAACAATTTTGCCATTTAAGCTTGATCTCTTTAATTTACTTTTATTTTTGTTAAGTATTAGCCATGTATAACTTTTTGTGCCAAAATTACATACTCATAATAATGAAATCTTTATGGGCTATCATGTGTGATATATGTCCAGGTTACATTCCAATATTGGGTATATTTATAAATATATATTCTGCTGTCATTCAAAAGTATTAGTAATGTATAACTTTTTGTGCCAAAATTAGAATGTATCACTTTTTGTGCCAACATTATATAAATATTGCATGGCTTCCAGTGTGACAGTACATATTGTCAACATGAGGAAAATACTGTTACCCGAGGCGAAGCCGAGGTTAACAGTATTTACCCGAATGTTGACAATATGTACTGTCACACTTGGAAGACATGCACTATTTATTTTATTATATCAAACAAAATTACAAGCTTATTCAATTTATTATGTACCCTTATTTTGAGGTGAACATGGGTACTACAATATAAAAACCACATATGAACAGTATACTGCTATATGGCACTATCATTTATAGAACTTTCAATATAAATCTATAAGCATAGAATGTTTCTAAAATCGTGTGTTAATAATACATGTAGTACTTTTAAATAATAAAAAAAAAATTGTGGTTTCGACTCTATTTGATTATTTTACTATCATTTATAGAACTTTCTATATATATATATATATATTAGCATAGATGTTTCTAAAATCGTGTATTACTAATACATGTAGTACTTAACGTATTGAAGTTGATGAAATATTAAACAAATGCGAGGCATTTAAGAAAACCGAGAGCCAAGTTATCAAAATCATTATATTACATTCCTATTTTCTACAAAGTTGTGAATGTTCTTCAAAAGGAAACGGACAGACAGGGGCATTAATCATAACAGATCTGCATGAGCATGTTCAGGTGATTATAATGATAATCCCACCCTGTAGCTTGTTATTTTATCATAAATTTCAAAACATTGTGAAAAATGGAGAAATTTCTAATCAAGAACCATTTCTTCTTTTACATCAATCATGGCATTCACATTAAGTTTATCGTAGTAATAACTTCTCATTGCATTGTATACAAAGTAACCACATATAGTATGATGCGTGATTGCACCGCGCAATCAAACATAGGTAGAGTGGTTCTCATGAGTATAAAGGGGGAAAATAAATATAACGGGTACCACTTATACAGCCTTGCTTTGGAAGCCGGATGGTAAAGTCATTTGCTTTTCACAAAGTCAAGCAACGTACATCGCGGTTCGTCAATGGATGGGTGACCCGCGTGGCTTAACTCCGTGAAGGATCCGGTACACGTCACAGATGCATTGTTACAAGTTAAAAGACAAGCATATATAAGAAAATCATGTGAGCCGTTCCACGAGAAAACCAATGTTATGATATCTGCGTAATGTATCGACCCTTATCAGCCTGCGCAATCCGCACAGGCTAATCCGGGCCGACCCATTCCATCACAGAAGGATAGAAGTATAGAGTAATGATTCCTGAAATAGAAAATCGACAGTAGGCGAAATGTGTCTGTACGGGTTTCGCCGCATGCTTAAGCTGATCAGTTTGTTACAAAAGACTTTGAAGAAACTTCTGAAAACCATTCAGATATCTCGACAATTGTCGCAAACACTCAAAGCTTGTTTATTTTTCTGGAACTAAGTTCCAATGATTTTTCTTACCGCTTGAAAGATCCTTTCCTCCATTAAGAGTTTGTGGTATGTCTTATTTTCAAACGTCTGGCTGGTAAACCATGATTCCGGGAGCGCCTCGCATGTTCCTGACTCAGAATCGAACTTCACACCTCTAGCATGCAAGTTTTCATATTTTTCTAGCGCACAGCTTAAACCCGTTAGACTTCCCGTGGAAGGGATCCGTTCAAAAATAAGATTTCGAATAGCTCCTTCGGCTTGGCAGAGGCAAGAAAACACAAGGAAAAACACAAGCATCGTCGATCTAAACTTTAATCTTTAAGAGTCACGAATATTTACCGATAATAACGTTCAAAGGCCAATGTGGATCTACACTAGAGCGGGCCGTTTATATACGCCTTGCTTTGTGAATCGGAAACGTTTACCCTTTCCTACCTATAAATAAAATTATTATTATTGGAATATTTGTAAAGAAAAACATTGTGGCAAACAAATAATGTTCACGTTTTAAGAAATATCTCCTTTTGTCACATTGTTTTCAATAGTCGTCTGTTTCAGAGACGTCGGAAGGCTCTGTTTCTGGGGAAGAGTTAAAATGGATTTACTTCCTGGGCATTTAAGATACATTGGGTGATTACAATGCTTATTTATGCCTATCTGCAGATATAGTCGTTTGAGCACCGGTTCGGCTATCGATTATTACCGCTGATTGATGAAGTTTTTATTTATTATATGACGAGGGCTGTGTTTTGACCAGGTTGACTGAGTCTCATTAAACGCGGAGTGATGCAAAACCACCACTCAACCACTGGCACCAGAGTACCAAACTGATGTAGATGTTGTTGATTGGGGTTTAAAGCCGTTTTTAACATTTTCTCCGTCACATTCACGACGGCCAGTTCACCTGCCCATGTGTTTCCTGGTTTTCTCACACCAGTACTCAACACAACAATCTTCCCAAGCAACTGGCTGCTTTTCCACTTAGACTCAGCCCATTGGTGAAAGACACATGACGCATGTCGCATTGATTTTTGTCAAACCTTGGAAAGAAAGTTGGCCGAGCCGGGATTTGAACTCACAACCCCTGGATTGACGGCCCGCGTCGCTACTGACTGAGCTACCGGGGCTCCGTCCAAACTGATATAACATTTATATGTGAGCACGATTAAGCATTTTAATTTTCGGCACTTACAGCAATAAAAAATGATTTTCTTTAATTGAATGTTTAGCCCTTACGATACGAGTAGGCTGACTTACAATTTTGTAATGGAGGATTTTTCCTCAGCTCGTACGGTTATATCAAACAGATTTTGGTTTTCCCTTTCGATATACGCGTAGGCCTGTGGTTCTAATTGAAGTTGTTTAAATAAAATTACATGTTAATATTACATCAGTTTGATAATCTGGTGCCAGTGAACTCAAGATAACAACGTCGCTTAATTTCAAAACTTTTAAAACAAAACTTTTATAAAATCTAAGCACATAGACAAATATATTCGGGCATTGTATGGCCATAGCCCACTCTTGTGAAAGTTTGGAAGCAAATCAATACCAGATTATTCTTACATTCTTTGACGGAAGATCAACTAACACTCAATATATATGAAAAATTAAAAACGTTGTCACTATGACAAATTCAATTAGAGAAGAAGTCGAGAATTAGAATGTAGCCAAATGTTAGGCAAATTGTAAACCAAATGGTTTCAGAACTAGACTTGTCATTTCACGACTAAACATCACATGCAGAATATCACATATATCTAAGCATATAAAACGTATAATCCCTACGTCAAAATCAATTGACCTTTCCTGCTCTTCGTATCCTTTTAGTATAGACTACGGTAGCCAGGTGTACACTAAAGGAACATCTTGGCCTTCTTGTTTAAAATAAAGTGACATTTGGCCTTCTTGTTCAAAATATTTAGAACTGTCTGTTTGCACAGGTTATTTAACTGTATTGAACTGCATCTGCTTCCTTAAAGTTATGTTTCAAAATCATGCTTGGCATCAAAATTCGTCTTGTCTTCTAATTAGGATAAAGAGATTTAGAAGAACATACACATATTTGGCAACTTGCTGTAGTCAAAGCTATGGAACCCAAATATTACTATAACGGCAATTACATGTTGACACATAGTTTACAATCGTTCTTCGGGCATCAGGTATGCACCATTTGTAGTATGTAAGACAATTTCTACTGATCTGCATCCGCATAAATGCCATGTCCTTTAACACAAACGGATGGCAATCAGTTATCTCCAACACACCGAAAGTGTTCAACCTGTTAATATTGATTTGTTGAATAGCACTTAGAATACGAAATAAATAGTTGTTAGTTCGTAAGCAGAAAAATTAATACAAGGGCCAAGGTTGTACAAATAGACATGCAAACGTTGCTTTCAAATTTACAATATAAAACTTAAAGCCAGATGAACACATACATCCTCATCACTTGTACTTACTTCTCAACCCTTTTCTAGTTATAAAGGCTATATAATATTTAAAGTGTCTATCAGTACATTGTGTGTCATCCTTATTTACATATGTAAACATACCTATGTCTCACGTTACAATTGCAAAATTGTCCCGTCTATTGAACCTTATTAATGGTGATGATATTATTGCTGATAAAAGATTTACTTTGAAAAAAGTATTTCGGATAAATGGCACAACGTTGATTATTTCGGTCGTTTTATGTAATAAGAGACACTTTTCTGTTGGAAAGTTTGATAGACTATTATTACATATTGAACGTATGACTAGACGTATCAAACAAAATACATCCATACTATTAGCACTTACTTGCTACTTGCACTAATTCCGGTTATGGAAAATACCTTGCTTAGTGGCAAATTCAAAATTGCCTCTTATACAAGCATTGGCATGACACCTTCAAATAAAGAGGTTGAAACCGAAATCGTCTACTATGCGTTTGCTGTGTTCGTCAAATCACTTTTAAAATAGAAAGTTTCACAATTGCTGTCATTCCAACACCACATACATAAATCACTTACTGCGCCAACATTTGGAACTAGTGCTGGTGGTTCCTATTCAGTTCCAGTGCACACCTGCTATCTCTCTTTCTTATGGCGCCTTAAAAACTCTCGAAACCTATGGACACTTCATTTCCAACAACTCAAAAGTCAGTGTTACTGTATACACGTTTCGCTCTTGGCTTGAAGCTAACCATGGTACCCAAACATTTAAAACTACCCTTCAAGGGTAAATTCGGTCATCATATGTCGTATTGATTTCAGCCGTTTCATAAGACCGGATGGTTCCTTTCTCTGCATATAAATGTCCCTATCCTTGTCGCAGTAATTATGTACTTTACCATAATGGAACATTGCTTTGTAATCGTGTTTGCTTTTTGAATCTGGCTGATTCCTTTTTTGTCAACATAAGAGTTTCTAAATATTTTGATTTTCTTTCATCTTACGGAGCGGGTAGCTGTGGAAAATCGACTCCATTCATCCAACAGGCATAACTTTTGGTACCATAGTCCGGCTCAAATCTTTGCTGGTATCTCAAAACTGAAACAGTTTACCATAACTGAAGTTCATCTGTGAAACATCTGTTTGTTCTGTAGCTGGTAACATCAGCATGATCTGGTCGTGTGTTGCCAATGAAATAACCTGATCCTGCCCGTTTATTTTATCTATTTTTATTGAATTTTACCAAGATGATTTAATTTGCATATTTGTAGAAGATCTTGATTGTGCTGATGTCTTACCAGAATATAGTTTGACTCAAAACATTGAACTACATTGCATTGAACTTTGACACCACTGGGTTAATGTAATGGTTGTGACTGACTTACTGTTGCGACATTCTCTGTTAGTGCTTTGTGACATTGTAATTTGCAAGCTGGTATAGGGATCCAACAACATAAATAAAAACAGCCCAGACAGAACGAATGGACAGGAACAATAAGTTTGTGAAATGCCAGAATCCTTGTTTGATTTGAATGTCTTCTGAAATTGATAATAAATGTATTGATATTAAAATGGGCACTAATTCTTTATTTGAAATAGTATATAGATTCTCGTCTATATTGTCAACTTACGGGAAATTTGGACTTTCGAAAGCTCCTAAAGAGTTATATAGGTAAACAAATAGTTAAATTGCTCCTACACATTAGTTAATGAATGGATCATTTCATTTTAAACGAATATGTTTGGAAAACATTTGCTCTTTAATATGATATTTCAAATATGATTCTATGATTTTTTAAATGTTATTCCTTGTTTAGGTTTTTTGGGTCACCCAAAGTTACATTGAAATTAGAAGAAGCGAAAACATATTCTGCTCTATTAAGGTATTTAAAAACACCCGATGGCTTCATTATAAACGGTTAAAAAAGAAGAATGGTTTTTCTATTGTATTGGTACTAATTCAAATAATTATTTGTTTACATATACTTTGATTCTTTCAGAACAATTACGTAAAATTCAATACCTAAGGAAGGTGAAATGCCTGTGTATTGGTGTGTGCGGTATTGTGACATCTCAGTAGACAATGTATAATGTCTGTATAATTCTCATGTAAATCATTGAATTGATTCTGAGTATTAAAGAATTTGAATTTTGAATTTGCATTGACATAAAGGGATTCAAAACGTACTGTATTATTTATCATTTCGCGTGATTAGTTAGTCGACAAAGTTGCCCAACCGGGAACGTATGTGACTGATTATATCGATGAGCGTCGACAATGCTTCAAACATGTGGAATGCATGTAGAATGATTCCAATCATGCAATAAAGCACCCGTCGCGTTGACGTTCGGAAACGGGTTTTGTTGAACTAATATTTTTGATTCGCTATAAGCTCAATCAAATGTATTGCTAACGTTCTTAATTTGTGATATATCATATATGTTTGAGCCCGTCCATGGTTAAATGAACAAGTTTGCTTTTGAGAACAGTGTAGTTAGTTTAAACATATTTTAATAACATGTTAAATGTAACAAACATACATATTTATACACAGTAAAACAATTATATAAAGGCAAAATTGTCTGGCCACAAGTTCTCTCAACTTAGGAAATGCCATTCCCTTAAATTTGCCTTGCAACCTTTTTATGTCTTATGTTACAGTAGATATGTTTTAATTCCAGTTTGGTTGTTTTTTTTAACGAAAAAGAGTATAGTACGAAGTTGCATATTTCTAGAAAATCTATTGAAAAGTTAAAGGAATCACTATCAAATGATGTATAGTTAAATAATTATGAACAAAACAGACAAAAGGAAAATATAAATGCCAGCTGGATTGCTTAGAAAGGTAAGGGCATGCATATTGACAGCTTTTCTTGATGTCCTGAGTGTAGTGTAGTTTCAGATCAGTAGTGCGTCTGCTATGTATTAATATTGCAGGTTAACGGTTCTATGAGTCCGTCCGTGGGAAAAGGTACACGTTGGATTTTCCGCACTGTCTGATTAGGATTACGACTGTACACATATTTACTAAAATAGGCGTGTTAGAAATTCTACCAATTTCTATAGATTCTGATAAGTCTGGACCAGTTGATCTGACCCTACCCTGCTCAGTAATACCATAGTGTGCCATGGGCCGGCTCACATTTAAATTAATTGGAAAAATAAAACACAACTGTTCAACAGAGTCAATACTGTAGTATGTTAACGTCTCTGTATCAGACACTTCGAAAACATTGCGGAAATGATTTATAAAAAGGTGGCGAGCGTTTAATCAGGCGGAAAGGGGTATCGTTTTAGTTCTGTTACAGTATAAGGCGTGTAGACATGAAGCTATAACTACCCCCAGAACGCCAGAATGGACATCAGACTAATTATAGATGCTTTCTCGTTTATTAAGAAACGCTTTGGTGGCATATAACAGTTGCTTTCGGGATGTTCGGATTTTGGCAAGCGCAAAAATAAAAATAATGATAACAAGTAAGTCGTGGGTATACTTTTGGGTAAATGGTTGATTTTAATGTTTATAAATGTGAAAAGTAAGCTCTCAGCTGACAGCAATGGGTTTGAAATTTTCGGTTGAATCCACTTCTCCTTCTGGTTCATATGTATATGGACAGGCGTTTGACAACACTGTTTGCGGAGCTTGGCGTGAATTTAGAAGTAAATTTAAATAGCAGCTTTGGCGTCAAGATTGCTTGAAAAGGAGCTGGAACTTGAGAAATATATACATGTGTATGATATATAGTAGAAGGGCCTCATGCTAGAAACTAGGTCACTAGGTCAAATTTAAGAAAGAAAACACGTTGTGGACAATCTAAATGCAACATTTTTACTCAATACAGATGATTGTTTGTAATAAAGTTTGAATACTGGTCATGTCGTCTCTTTTCCTACACTTCTTTTAATTAATTTATTTCAGTTTTGTTTATAAACACATTAATAGTAGTCTACTCATGTGGGCGTTTCAGGGACACGAAGGGTCCTTTTTCACTTATTTAGATTTTTTGTCATGGTCAAGGGACAAAAACAGATAACACCATGCATATATGTTCAAAGTGTAGAAAATGTCGGTCGGCGTTGCATAAGCCAGAATATAATCAAAGCACTATAGTGCTGAAGGCCTGGGGGCTGCAGGAAGAAAGGAAAAGAAAGGGAAATGTGAAAGGAAATAACAACTGCAGCTTATAGTTATGACGTTATTGTTAATAAGTTAACAGATCATATCAAGCATAGTAAATATTATTAAACTGGCATTCGCAAACTAGGAGCCCTATAACGCTCACCTGAGTGCAGGAGCTCAATTGTTTATACAACTTAACATGTTTCGTCGCACAGACCCTACGGGCCCCCAGGTGAATCCGCCACTGCATTTTCACGCGATTTGTCTTTGTTCTTCTCCGTTCAACTTCGCGAATATTAATAAGCTTCCATAGTTTACCTCTTGGTACATTAACTTCTAAAGCATTTGTTAAACTTATATTGGAGTACTCACGCCTTAAGTTTTTCACTGGTGTTCAAACAGCCTTAATATATCTATAGGTGCTACCTATTTACGAAAAAACACTAAAATTAAACAGCATAATTTTGCAATTACAGTTGGGTCGTAGTGTTATTTCTTCTGTTCAGCCCTTTTCTGATGCCACCTTGCGAATACCCTTTTAAACCGCCCCATAAGGCTGGAACAAATATTGTAGCCTGGATGGTCACGTTTCTCTTAAATTCTTTACCTAAAACAGACGATTATTCCAGCCCTTTTTGGATGCCACCTGGTGACTACCCTTTCCACCCAATCAGAATGTCTTGTATATGGTCACCCATGAAACATTTCTACAAAATAATCTTAAAATTCAAAGAAGCTGAAGATATTCCTTCATTTGGCTTAGTGACCTATTTTTATTTTTTACCTTGTATGACTCATATTCGACATTGACCTAGATATCATTCAACATTCGAATTATACAGTTTTACTCGACTTTCCTTCAATTTGTCCTAGTGACCTAGTTTTTGGAATGTGGACCAATATTTTAAAAAGGGACTACATATCATCAAGACAAGTTTGAACATGCTTTAGTTAAACATGCAGCATCCAGAGTGTGAACAGAATTTCTTTTCAATTTGACCTAGTGACCAAGTTTCCTACTCAATATGACACATATTCCAACTTGTCCAAGATCTGATAAAGATAAATGTTCTGATATACGTTCATGAAGATCTACTGCAAAATGTAGCCTGTAGAATGTTAACAATGTAATTGTTGACGATGGACAGTCGCAGGACAAGATGTGACCACATTTGCTCACATTGAGCACTTCATGCACAAGTGAGCACAAAAGTTAAAGTGTAACATTGAAGCTCAAATCTTAACTTTAATTGTTGTAAATATTGTAAGAGAAACTATTTTACACAAAATAACCTAATATTTATGATATATTTGCATAGAGGAGAATGTGTTAACCCATTGTATCGAGCAGTACAGGGACACATAGTTCAACTACCAGTCCTACAAGGTCTTCTTGCTGGTGTTGATCTTACATGGTCTTCTTGCCCTTGTTGCCTACTGTAAGAATTAAACCATATCAGGGACAGGAATGAATGTGGCTTTACTTGCTTGGTCTAACACACATAAGGTTGACTGAATATACCTGAAATATAAATGAAAAACATAGCTAG
>JAUELF010262965.1:0-11238 GCA_031471495.1 Clinocardium nuttallii | reverse complement strand
GAACTGATGGCCTTCAAATACATCGGTAACATGAATGTGTTTCCAAAGCAATTACAGGACACTGTTTGCTTATTGCTCATTACGTAACAAGTTCATTGGTTCGACCAGGATCTATCAATCAACAATTCTGCAGCAAACGACAAGAACAATATCTAGATGAAAATATGGATTTCTTTTTATAGATGCAAGTATCGCTGCTAAAGATGCGACTGCGTGTGAGCAAGGGTTAACCGAGAAATGTTAATGATCTATTATCGTGTTGTCACACTTTGTTGTGTGCAATTCTCCAACAAGTACGGACGTCCTAGATAATCGAATTATGCACTTATACAGCAAATGCAGACATGCTGGAATGTGCTCCTGCTGCTGGCTGGATCAACAATAACCCTTAACCACTGAGTAAAATTGTTCCCTGCTTTGTGTAAATAGTAAATAGTGAAGTTTGAATTGTTAAATTGATTTATTTCATATCAACCAAGTTGGAATATGCGTAAAGCTTTTGTGCCGTTGTATGAACCAGACACACCTTACTTCCATAAGTCATTTAAGCAGTTAGTGTTTACCTTTACTAGCCAAGGCTGTGGATTGGAGTTCGGGATTGTATTGTCATCTTTTCACAGCCTTTAGCTTTGGCCATTTTCCTCTCATGGATGGCAATTATTTTTGTGTAATCCTTATTAATTGATTACGGGTATTCCCATTGAGAAATTGCAAAATGAACAATAAAGACATTGCACTGTGAATTAATTTGTAGTTCTTTTCGGACCAGTGATTGACATGTACGATAACGCATGTGCAACTTATCAAACACTGCGCTACATATTATATGGACATGCATGAAAGAAAGACGACTATTCTATTTGTGTCCAACATTTAAAAAACACGTATAATTTAGGATATGCAGATATCACAAAAAAGACAGTGTCGGTTACTTATCAAGTGGAACAAAAAGAAGTCTAGGAAACTGGCCAATTGTCGGGTTGGTACCATTATAGACCTAATACTATCTACAAACGTAACAACGGTTCCATCTGCTGTTACAACGGTATTGGTACCATGTTCACCACGGTATGTTGGTACCCCCGAAAAGTTTGAGATAACGTATATGTTATTTCGCATTTTAAAGCTATTGGTATTTCAAACAATATGTCTTCATAAAACTGTCCATTATAGCGTAAAGTCACACATTTATTAACATCGGTACTTTCATTCTCCAGTACTTTTGAGTGTCCACATACACTGCCTTGTGATTTTGGAAGCAGTATAGACAATCCGACCAATCTGGCATTTCTTGAAAGGGCAATAGATAATGCATCTTCCGAATCATGGTGAGTCCGCTCTCCATTGCAAGTCCAGTCGTAGCCAGGAAATCTGTCAACGGTCATAAAGCTTGACGCATCAGGGCAATGCTTTCTTGCTTTTACACATAACTGTGTTATTTCACCTCCGGCAGTATAATACTGGTACATAGCAATCAGCTCTTTCTCACTTAAGATCTGATCGTTTGATACGTGTTTTGTTTAAGGATTCAGCTGTCATTAAAGGAAATATAATCTGCTGTATAACATCACCAAGGATATCACGTATGCTTGTAGGAGTTATATCCTTATCCAGTTCTTTGCATTGCGATTCAGGCCAAAATTTACAAGCTTCATAAACTTCGATCTCACCAGTTACGTTAAGGTTGTCATTGGAAATTACGTGTTTCACTGTTTCCTTTGAAACATTTTTAAACCCATCATATTTGAGTACTTCAGATGCATTCTCCATTATAAACATCATGCATCTATCAGCAAGTTCTTTATCATCAAATGTACGGGCCTGTTGAAAGATTGCAAAAGCATTGGTGCCGGAAAGGTTTTCGTCTATAAAGGATTTGCATTCTTGTTCTAAAGATGGAATATCATATTTTTTTGCACCGTATAGCAAGTATAAAACATTATCTCCATTGATTGGATATATTTCAGTGTACAGATATATGTAACGAAAGAGAACAGTTATAACACAAAGGGAATAGAAAACGTACTAGCCAAGTCATCTTTTTAAAAGACAAGTTTGATAATGCTTTAATTAATTTGTAAAATTCGTTTGTGAGACCGTCAGGTTACGAACCATCCTTCACTGTTTATTGCAGTACGTATCATATACAGTGTAAACATAACTGTAACAAGTTAAGTCGTTAAATTGGGATTCCCAGCGAATAGGGATTTTAGTATACCATGCACTAACATAAACAAGATGCCCAAGAGGGCCAGTATCGCATCAGTGCATTAGGCGAAGATTAAATCACTATATTCATATGAGGCAAAACGGCCTCGCCCCCTGACGGCAAGAAAGTGGGGATGGTCATTTATCATGCAAGAAAGAATACATCCGGAGAATGTGGTTACCGTCATTTGGAAATAGGTCTGATACTTATGGAGAAGAAAATTATTATATTTTTACTGCAATATGCAACAAGAGTACCAAAGCCCGTCAGAAAGGTTATGAAAATTACTCGAGGCATTTATGAACTAGAACTACCACTAAAGGAAGTTCATATTCATGAAGGGGGCATAGTTTAGAAAAGGGTCATAAGTTGTGACTGTACTTATATGCACACATTGACATTTAGTACTTACAAAATCAACTAAACCATCGTCCATCGGCAGCACATCCAGATACGTTTTTAAAGAGCATTTATTTATTTTATAAAAAATATGAATTTTCGGAAATTTAAAAATGTAGAATAGTTTTCTCAAAATAACAGTCACATTTATGGAACTTAGTATGTGATGTTGTCTTATGATACTTAACACAACTATAAAGTTTCAAACAGTTAAAGAGATATTGAAGAAAATGTTTCTAAAAAGGGGCATAACATATACCTGTAAAAGAGGAACGTAGTAACCCCTTTTTGGGGCGCACACAATATTATGTGCTGGTGATTATTTCTACCAAGTTTGGCATCAATATCTTAAACGGTGTAGGAGAAGTAGGCCGGACAAATTTAGACGGCTGGTCAACGCCTCGCCATAATACGTCCCATTTGTTCAAAACGGGCGTATACAAAATAAATCACTAAAGCCATATAAGGCAAAACACCCGCCTCCTGGCGTCCACCTTTTCGACCAATATGGCTTAAATTAATCTGAGTAAGGGTCACTTAAGGAACATTCCTACAAAGTTATTTGGAAATCCGTTACTGGGCATAATGAGTTTTGAGAAGACAATGTTTAAAGTTTTCACTTTAGCAAAAAAAAGGCGGTCACCAATCAACAAGGTTTGAAGGAATATCCAAGGATAATTTCTACAAAATTATTTGGAAATCGGCCAGACACTTTTGAAGAAGAGTTCACTAAGGCAAAACAGCCCCACCACTTACCGGCCATGGTTTTTCTAACAATCAACATGGTACGAAGGAATCTGATAGAGGGTTGCCCGAGGATCATTGCAACACAATTATTTGAAAATCTACCAAACGGTAAGGGAGAGTTTCAACTTGCTTAACGTAAATATTGCGGCATCTAGAGTGTTAGCAATATTTTCCTTCAGTTTGGCTTAGTGACCTATTTTCTTACCCATATTTGAACTTGACTTAGATATCATACAAACAAACAAGCTGACAAAATGTCAATGTGGCCTCCAAAGTGTTAACAAGATTTCCTTCTAATTTGTCCGAGTGACCTAGTTTTTGACCTGGCATGACCTATATTGAAACTTGGCCTAGAAATAATTAAAATAAACATTCTGACCAAATTTTAAGCAAATGCGGCTCCTACAGTGTGAACAAGATTTCTTTCAATATGGCCTAGTGACGTTGTGACCATAACTATGTTTTAGTGAAACTTAAATTTAACATTTCAATATCTTTTTAAATCAAATAAATCAAGCCATGTCTTATACATATAGCTGTGTGCGGGGGGCAGAAAGACAGGCGGACTGACGACGCCACGCCAAAATCATATCCTCCTTTAGTGGGGGATATTGTAACAAGAGGGCCAGGATGGCCTTAAAGCAATCACCTGAGTGATATTATAGTAGCAACTGCTACTGCTAATGAAGGTGAAAATGTGATCGAGAGTGGGAATGAACTGCATATCAAAACTGCTTATCAGTAATATAGGATATTTGTATTAATGCATTACATCTTTGAACAATTTGAAAGAGTACAACCACAGGAACATTTATTTGAAGTTTGGGTGACATCGGTCCATTGGTTTAGGATATGTCGTTTGAAGTTCCTTTAACCATTTTTCTGATGACATCTGGCAGCTATCTGTTTTATTACTTATCAGCATGCACAGTGTCACTAAAGGAACATTTCTGCTAAACTATCTTGAACTCAGACGAGAGTATTAATAAGAGAGGAATTTTAAAGTTTTGCTATGTGGTGGCAGTCGTGTTTTCAACCAATCATTATGGCTTGAACAAGTGTTCTGGAGGGTCACACTAGGAACATTTTTATCAATTATATTGGAACCCGCTTGTCTGTTTCAGAGAAGAAGAATGCTGAAGTTATGTCATTGTTATCCCTTTCTGATGCCGCAGCAACAACATATGAGCTAAAGGATCATTTCAGTGAATTTTGGTTGGTATTTATTTGTCCAGTGGTTTGCGAAGAGATGTTCTTTAAAGCTAAAAATTTAACGACAGATGATGGACGACATACAATGGGCAGGGAGTGGTCAGATTAGATAAACATTGAGCCTTTGGCTCAGGTGAACTAAAATATGATAGAAATATATGTACATGTCTGTAGCTATACTATGCCACATGCAAGTAGTTATTGTTAAATACTTATTTGCCTTCAAAAGTTATTCATTTAAATCCATACCTCAACAACTCCTTTAGAGTACCTGCATCCACATCTTGAATTTCTATTGATTGACTTGCTTCAGCTAACTGTCCACAGAACATGGCATAGAACACTGGACTCCTACTAACAAGCACACACTTATGAGCCTTTATAGGTGTTTTATCAGGTCCAGCCAGAAATGTGACGTCACTCAAAATTTCATTGTTGAACATATACTCATTATATTCTGACAAATCTTTATTGTGCTGCCAAATTGAAGCCATTATTACTGAAAGAAAACAAATCTTTAATTCAATTCATGAAAAGGAATCATTTATTTTATACTATCGCAACTTTATAGTCACATAGGCATTACTATCATTAGTATACCTTAACTATAGGTAGTTAATCAGTCTCCGGAAATCTAGTACCCGGCATACCATTTTAATTAGTATGTCTGACACTAATTAAAGAAAATTAGCGGGTTAAATTCCCGATGTCTATGTTTGGAAAAAAAACTTGGAAGTCAATTTGACCATTTTAATGTGTTATAGTTACTACGTTACTAACTACTATATTTTGCATATTAAAGAAGTCAATAAACATAGAAAAGATTAAGTTTTCACCGTTTCCAAGGGTGTGAAGATATATAAGAATACATATAAAGATATACAGAGATCATGTACTCGGGCTTCACAATAAACAAATCTCGCTAATATCTCGCAGGTTTGGCGAGATGTGTTAGTCATGTAACTAATTTATCAACTAGTCGTGTCTGCGGTATAATACATATATACATTAAAATATTATAATAAGTTAGGTAAAGTTGAAAACGATACACCATCAGCCCTAGGTCTTGTTATGCAATGGTCGTTCCCATCATGATATATGGGTCTGAGGTTTGGTGCATCTACAACTATAAATATATTGATCAACTTCCAAAAAAAATTTGGAAATACAGTTTGGGAGTAAGTCAACAAACTCCAAACTATGCAGTGTACGGTGAACTTGGACGTTTGCTTATAAATATACTTGCGAAAAATAGATATTTCATTAACCCAAATGTACAACTTGCACAATCGATACATACCTATTTAATATGGTTAATGGTTAATAATCACTAATTAACGAGGCCACGTAGGTCACTTAGAATGTCCCATTGGTACACATATGAAAAGTATATTTTTCCATCTAGGAAATTCGCGGTTCCACTCAGGTAAGTCAACACCTACTCCACTTAGGTAAGCTCCACATAGGATTTGGTTAAGCTGGTAGGCCTTCACAAGTCGTCACAAAGACATATTGAGTCAGACATAGGCACATTATCCCATAGACATATACATTCACTTTCTCATTATTCATCATAAACACAAAAGGCGGGAAGGCATAGGAATCAATTCAGTGCACTCACATACCCATACCACAATTTGTCCAAAGCATTACCGCATATTTTTAATTTATTATTCAATAAGTTACCAATTGAAAAATACAAAAGACACAGCAATTCAATTCACAAAAATACAAAGTCTTGACTTACATTTTGTCCAGCCCAGCCGGGTAGCTCAGTTGGTAGCGCATCTGACTCGTGATCTGGAGGTCACGGGTTCGATAACCGGTCGAGGCGAACATTTTTTTGGGCGATTCTTCCCATTGCCTCTCACCTCTGATTTATGTGAGAAAGTAGTCAGTGGCTTCGAAAGAATGTTGTGTAAGTACTGGTGTGGGAAATCCAGGAAAACATGGTTAGGAGAACTGACCGCCGTGATATGACCAAAATTGTTGAAAGCGGCGTTAAACTCCAAACAAACAAACATTTCTTCCAGCCTATATATATATAGCTCTCTCTAAACACAACCTCTCTTCTCACCTACAGAAGCAAAACTGACCACTTGTCACTACACACATATATACATGTACAAGTCTTCCATACACATACCACGAATGGATAACATTGACCCTTTACATTATTGTTTTTTTTTAAACCTCAAAATGTGAGTAAATGACTCAATCATAAAACCATTCTGTGACAACATTGACTTTGGTAATCTTGACGTTGAATGATGTCCTATGACCATACAATAAATCTGACAAAGCTTCAGAAAAATTCCAGAAGTGGATGCTGAAATATAACCACGGTTAAGTTATGAGGTTAAGTTACCTAACAGAGTTGAAGTTCTGCCAAATTATGAACATGACCTTGACACTTTTGACGTTGAATGATGCCCCATGATCATACAATATATCTGACAAAGTTTCAGAAAAATTCAAGCAGGGGTTGCTGAGATATAGGTTTTTGTAAAAGTGACTGCAGCCGCCGTCGTCGGAAAAGTGACTGCTATATCTCACTCAACTTTCGTGGGCGAGACAAAAACAAGAGTCAGTTTACATTTTAAATCTAGCTTAAGACGATCGAGTAATCCAATTAGGCTGTGGTATGCTTTCAGTGCCCTGCCACGTAACCGTTTAACAGCAATGGTTAAATTGCCATCATAACTGAAGCTCAAACCAAGATATACGAAATTGTTAACTGTTTCCATTCCATCGGTGTCAATAAATAAACGTTCCCGGACAGGATGATGACCTTTGTGAACATCGCAGACTTTTGTTTTTTATTTGTTAATTTTCAGACCTCATTTTGACGAATATTTATAAACGTCATCTATTTGAAGTCGAGGGGTTTGGGGGTTTGTTGTAAATAACACTATAATCTGTAAACATGATCAGATAGATAGAAAGTCAGCTTCGTCCAAATCAAGTCCATAATATCATTAATAAAGAGAATGAATAACAAACTTGATAATGGCCCACCCTATTTAAGTCCCATTGACATATACACAAACTCTGAAAGTTGCATGTTCATATTAAATTTAACACATGATTTAACATTTGATTGATCGGGGTTTAACGCTGTTTTCAATAATGTTCCAGTCATATCACGACGGCCCGTTCACCTATTCATGTGTTTTTAAAGTTTAAAACCAAATTGAGCCTTTTAAATCAATTTTAACCACAGATAAATAGTGACGGCATTCCTGTGTGAAGTAAACAATTATAGCAACGCTATTTTTCCTAACCTTTCTGTTATATCTGGAACGCGGACAGTTAATTAATGCAGTCATAACCTTGTAAATCTACTGGTGTAGAGTTCGAAACCCAACATTGTGATTATGAGATTGATTGATTGGGATTTAACGCCGTTTTTAACATTTTCTTAGTCATATAACGGCGGCCAGTTAGCCTACGTATCTTGGTTCGCTCAAACACAGTACTCCACAAGCATCTGGCTGCCTTTCCACATATACTTAGCCTATTTGTGAAAGGCAAATGACGCATGTCGCATTGACTTTTGTCAAATGTCGGAAAGAAAGTTGGCCGAGACGGGATTCAAGCTCACAACCCCTGGATTAACAGCTCGCATCGCGACCGACTGAGCTTCCTGGGACCGGCTTGCACGGTGTCAATAGCTCGCTCAAAATTGGTATTATGAAAATACACCATAATTCCAGTGTTTCACTTAAAACCTTTTGTATAAGAGAGTGGAATATAAAGATTTCACCCGATGTAGAACGATCATCGTAAAAAACAAAATGTAAATTGTTCAGAAAATGTTCACTTTCACACCAAGTATTAAGCTTATTGCTGAGGGTCAGTGAGAATAAGTTTGAAAGAGTGCTAACAATCGTGATACCTCTATAATTCGATGGGTTGGATGGGATGCCTTTTTTAAAGATTGGATCATCTACGGGTGTTGAGTTCCAAACCCAAGATTATGTGAATATGAGAATATCATACTTATTTATCATAGATAAAACGTCTAAATCAACAATGTTTGAAGAAATACCCCCACCATTCCAAAGAAAGCATGATAACTGTTTTAAACCCTATTTAGTATTTACTGTTATTATATTTCGAAATCGTGTCAACAGTACATGTATATGGTTTTCCATCTATTATGACTTTATTATAAGACCAGTTGGCCGTTTTGTCCTGCTTGATCAAATAACGGTCTTAGTTTGTTGCGTTTTTCGCGAACAGTCTGTGAGGGAACTGGTTACTGAAACTATGGGATGTCCCTTTTTGCTCAACATAGGATCCTCTCTTGACTAACTGTGTATCATTGGGAAAATGAATTTAGCCACTATCGGTCGTTTTGCTTCTTTCCTGAAACTGCCAATTCGATGAGAATGCTCAATTCTAATTTTGTTTTTGCATCTGGAATATACATTTTTGACTCACAAAAGTCAAAGACCTAATAATACATGTTTATTAGGTCTTTGCAAAAGTCAAGAACCTTGGAAATGCAGTGCTCAGGGCGACGTTCGTCTGCAGTGCCACACTCGTCGATGTCAACACAAAAGAGTAAGTTTTCACACATAGAGCGTGACTGAAGATCATGTCAAAGAAGGTTGCATTTTCATGCTTCATTGAATCGTAGGAATTGAACAACGTTTTGTTGTTTTAATGCATTACGAATCGAAGTTTGGTTTGACAGGAGGTTGAGTCGTGGGCTAGACTTTTGTCATGTTTTATGTCAGTGTATTTGAATTCTGTATTAAGGTTTTTTTTTCAAGGGACGAATTATCGGTTATCTTATGCGATTGAATAAAAGCTGATAGCTTGTCTAACACATATTGTTGAAATGATGTATGTTGGTCGGTTGGGGGTAGACATATAACTGGAATGGATTGATTGATTGATTGATTGGGGTTTAACGCCGTTTTTAACATGTTCTTAGTCATATCACGGCTTCTAGTTCACCTACTCATGTGTTTACTGTTTTTTTACACACTGGTGAGGGGGGCGGGGTGGAACGAAGTGACCTTCTCCTAGTGGGGTCCTACCGAGTCCTATAGTGTCCATGTGCTAGTGTGTGTACGCCATCCTTCTGAATGACGCGCTTGTCATCATTAGCTGAAAGCGCTATCTTGTTTATTTCTTCCGTGTACATCTCATGCCTATGGCTTCTGATCACGTTCATTTTCTTCATTTTTTTTCACTCACTTGTATTGAGTGAAAAAACCCAACATTGCGTTTAGTGCAACCACATTGTAAACCTTCGAGCTTATCTTTAAGCTTCATAATCCATGATAATCCCTTTACTTTCTTTTTAATATTATTAACTTTTACATTAAGCTTTTTATCTACTTCTTCTTGATCATGTAAAAATTGTAAAATAAATTTAACTTTTTCATTTTCTTTTTCTTGGTCATGTAAACCATCTACATAATGTTTGGTAGCAGCATCCTGATCATCTAATGGATCAACAATATTAGAAATTTTGTTTGTATCCATATTGAGTAGACCGGATGCCGTACTTGCCCCATCCCTTCTTAAAAAATTATTGTTTATGTAAGTAATACTTACCCCTGAGTCTGATGTATTATGGTGCGGCTGCGCCCCACTAAATTTACTAGAACTACGACCAAATTTATCGACAGGCATTTCGTATATAGTTTTCTTTTTTTTTTAAATTAGATTGTTGATAATGTTTTGCAAGCTGTCTCCATCTGACAATAGTTTCAAAACATACAAGCATAGATGTCCACATATAACTGTCCCCGCCTTTTGAACTTGATGAGTGTTGTATGTAATTGCACCCAAATAGTTTATCAACTCAGTAGGTGGTTGTAAGCCAAAGCTATCAAAATAGAACTTGTTTTTTCATCTTTCCACCATGCAACCCAATGTGTGCCACAACCAGTCCTAGTTCCATATTGATAATTTAGGTTGTTGTTGTCATCTAGGTTGAGTATACCACACTCTCTTTTTTAGGAAGCCCAATCAACTCATTACGCATAAACAACCCTCTAAAATGTGGTATTTTTAATAACTTGACAGCATCTATCAATTATAGATTGCTTAATGGTTTGTTTAGTAGAACTACATTGTCAACTGATATGTTCATTTTATATAAACTATATTTTTGTTAGTGCGCTAATATCAGAAAGGTCACTTCGTTCAACCCATGAATTAAACGACTCTGGATAACCAAACCACTTTAGATGAGCCCTTTTACCCTTTTTTCGTATTACCTTCTCAATCCTAAACATCTCTTGGTTAGTCTTTAGAAGCTCCTGCTGGTAGAATGTACCTTGAATTTCCTCTTCGTTGTAGTCTCTAATTGTGTATGTTACAGGGCTGGTATACTGAATCTCTGATACTGTAAACATCTTCTCAGTCCATCTCGGTGTGTACCCCTTCTCAAACGTCTTCTTCTTTTTAGTAATCCTAGCCCTATTACCAACAGCAAATTTTGGTTCTGAGTGCGGCTGCGCCCCGCTATCCTTATACAGATTTCTATACACACGGTTCTCATTCTTTTTCATACTAGCTTCTACGGGAGTCATCTTTATCGAAGAATGCTTTGTGATGTTGTATTGATCTACAAGATCATTCAATATATTAATGTATTTTCTGGTGGAATTAGCGGTGAAGTACTTCCACATTTGTTCCTTCATTGT
>JAUELF010262954.1:0-11239 GCA_031471495.1 Clinocardium nuttallii | reverse complement strand
TTATCCATTCAATTTTAGAGATTTTCTATTTTTTGACAACATATGTTCAAAGTCGTCTGCTGCAGAATTGTCGTATGAGGGAAAGTGTTGAATGATGAGGATCATATCAGCTAACCAATTAATCCTTCCACATGCATTTTGACACATGCAGTAAAAAACTTATGGAAACATTGTTGCAAAAAGAGAAATTGCCTATAATGATTCACCTAGATGTATTGAAAGTTGTCTGCTGCAGTTTTGTTGTATGGGTAAAGGGGGGTTAACCCTTTCCAACTTGCAGACGTATTTGCAGCAGACGACTTTTGAAAACATTATTGCAAAAGGAGAAACTGCTCGTTTTGAGCAATTTCCCCCTTTGCAACAATGTTTTCAACTCCATTTAATGATTGAACTCACATTTATGGAATTATTTCACATTTTTGCCAATATGTTTTAAAATTCGTCTACGCAGAATTGTTGTATGTGAGTAAGGGAGGGTTAATTGTACATGCTTACCTAAAGCGATACCACCATGGGGAGGACACCCCATTGTAAATGCCTTCAACAAATGTTCAAACTCTCCAACATCCTCCTGCAAGTAGTTAACAAGAACAAATACAGTCAAGTTTATCTTGATAATACGTCACAGCTTGACAGTCAAGTTTAGCTTCCTAATAAGTCCCGGCTTGACAGTCAAGCTTAGCTTCCTAATAAGTCCTGGCTTGACAGTCAAGCTTAGCTTGCTAATAAGTCATGGCTTGACAGTCAAGTTTAGCTTGCTAAAAAGTCATGGGTTGACAGTCAAGTTTAGGTTGCTAAAAAGTCATGGCTTGACAGACAAGTTTAGGTTGCTAATAAGTCACAGCTTGAAAATCAAGTTTAGCTTACTAATAAGTCAGGGCTTGACAGTAAAGTTTAGCTTGCTAATAAGTCATGACTTGACCGTCAAGTTTAGCTTGCTAATAAGTCACAGCTTGACAGTCCACCTACTCATGCGTTTTCTGGCTTTCTCATACCTGTACTCAATAAAACATACCTTCCAAGCAACTGGCTGCTTTCACTGTTAGCCCATTGGTGAAAGACGATTGACAGTGACTTTTGTCAAATGCCGGAAAGAATGTTGGCTGAGCTGGGATTCAAACTCACAACCCCTGGATTGACAGCCTGCATCGCTACCGACTGAGCTACCGGGGCTCGGCAGTAAAATAATGAAGAGAAATAATTTGCATTATATATAAAGAACAGTCAAGCTATACTTTACATAAAACTTTGGTACATTAATCTAATTTTGAGCACTAGATATGGTAACAGTAGACTTTAGGTATTGCATTTAAAACATTATACATGTATATATCTATCTATGTACATATCCAAATGTTTAGGATAATATTGGCAAGACAATTTAGATCCTTTCTCACAATAAATATGCAGCAGATGACTTTATTACAAGTCTTTTATTTCTCCTGCATTGGGTTTTTGTTACTTAAAATTTCTTGTTAGACTGGGTTTTTTTTTTTACTTTAAAGGTGCTGAACTCCAGATTGTGATCAAAATTTTGAAATTGTGAAACTTTTGCCACTATTGCTAATAGTGACAAATAAGTAGGTTCTAAGTAGTTCAGAACTATTGTTGCAGTAAGTGTTGAACAATTGTCAATTGAAAGTCATGAAAATGTGTAAAAATTGGCTTAATGGGTATGTATACCCAGTAAAAATGAAGCATATACGATCAATATTTACAGGTTTATGGTACTGGAAAGTGAAATTATTTCTCTGATTTTATCCTAGTATTATGATACTAGTATTTCAAGACATCTTTTGAACAGTTTTAAAACTTTGACTATTTTTTCAATAATCTGGAGTTCAGCACCTTTAAAGTGTTAGACCAATCGATCAACATGCAACAACACAGTTTAAGATAAAGTACAACTGCAAAATATTGAAACAGAAAAAAATGACCTTACGTGTACTAATTTATATTGCGAACTATAGTTCGTGGCTGTATTGAACTGACGCATTTCCATTGAAACGAACTCATTCATACAGCATAACAATAGGATCAAAGCCAAGACAAAAATAATTGAAAATTAATATTTAAGTTAACCATGTCTAACTAACTAATCTTTGTTTAGGTTTCTTTTTTATTTCAGCTATATAAATCCCAGATGCAATACTTAACAGCGCACAATGTTGCTGTCAGTCGTTTCATTTTATATATATTTGAACAGGCAGTTAGTTATAAACCTGTACCACGATATGATGGCACAATAAAATAACATAATTTCTAAACAAACATTACCTCTTTTATCCTGTATAGTAATGGTATTAGTGTTTGTTTATAAACAATGGAAACAATGTTTTTGCCATACGATTGTGGCACATCTGTACATTAGCTTAACGCTTTCCCCGATGTATGCGACTTTTAACCCCTATCCCACTTTCAACAAATCTGCAGCAGGCGACTTTAACCTCTTCCTATATACATTAAATCTGCAGCAGACGACTTTAACCTCTTCCTATATACATTAAATCTGCAGCAGGCGACTTTAACCTCTTCCTATACACAACAAATCTGCAGCAGGCGACTTTAACCTCTTCCTATATACATTACATATGCAGCAGACGACTTTAACCTCTTCCTACATACAATAAATCTGCAGCAGGCGACTTTAACCTCTTCCTATACACAACAAATCTGCAGCAGACAACTTTAACCTCTTCCTATATACATTAAATCCGCAGCAGACGACTTTAACCTTTTCCTACATACAATAAATCTGCAGCAGACGACTTTAACCTTTTCCTACATACAATCATTCTGCAGCAGACGATTTTGAAATGATCAAGGCAAAAACATTGAAAATCTCTATAAATGATAGTTTGATTATTGAATTTAGTTAAAATGATTGTGACAAATGGAGAAATTGCTCATTATGAGCAATTTCTTCTTTTGTCACTATGATTTCAAAAGTCGTCTGCTTCAGAGGCGTCAGAAAGCGTCAACATGTGGGAAAGGGTTATATTATATCACATTTTTGGCAAATTTATCAAAAGCGTCTAGTTATGAAAGTATAATTATTGAATCGAGTTGAAATCATTGCGGCAAAAGGAGAAATTGCTCATTTTCCAAAGTCGTCTGCTTTAGCGGAGTCAAAAAGCATCAGTACTGTATTTGGGGAAAAGGTTTAAATATCTTGTACGTTTTATGTTGCGAACGACCGTAAGCCTAATTTCAGAACAATGTCGACCAAGATTAGCCAGCACATTTGTTTGTGCATGCCTATCTCAGACTACAGTGTTCGCAAATTATATACTAATTGTAAGAAAAGACCATTCGATTAAGGAAAGATTGAACTAGTTGCAGACGGGATACGGGTGAATTGCGAGTCGCCTCTGCAGCAGACGACTTTTGAAAATATTGCAACAAAAGAAGAAATAAGCTCATAACGAGAACGTTCTCTTTTTGCCTTAACGTTTTCAACTATATTCATAAAGAATACTTTTGCTTAAAGATTGTTCCATGTTTTCGCCTAGATATTTTCAAAGTCGTCTGCTTCAGATTTATTGTTGGAAAGGGGGGTTAAGAACACTTATAAGGTTAGTTTTAGTTAACCCTTTCCCACATAGAGAACATTATCAAGACAAAAACCTGTAAAATATCTATAAAGGAATGTATTATTGTTGAAATGTGTTGAAAACATTGTAAGATAAACATATTATAGTACTTACAATTACCCAAAGCATAGGATAGTATTTACAATTACATAAAACATAATATAGTTTTACAATTACCTAAACACATAGAATAATAGTATTTATCATTACCTAAAACTTAGTACAGTATTTACAAGTACCTAAAACATAGTATAGTATCTACCATATTACCGTAAACAAAGCATAGTATCTATAATTACCTACAACAACATAAGCAATGCGTATTTGCGTATTAATTTAACGGCCAGGTATATATATAAATGTACCACTGCATCAACGAAGTTTGTATGGAACTGTCTGTGACTTATTGCCGAACAGTGTAGTGCCAGACCAGACTGCGCTAATATGATGGCTTGTCTGGATCTATAACGGTGGCAAATTTCTTACGGCTGATTTTCTGTACGCGCCGACCGACTGATCATGATTGATTATTTCAAATTTCCCATCATTTAAGATGGAATCCAGATTTCGAACATGTATGTGTTAGAAACTTCATCCCCCGTTAAAAACACATGTAACACATATGCTGAAGTGTATTGCCGTAAAGCGAGTAACTGATAAGCCCATCATAGATAGGTATCTCGCTATTATACGCCTCATGCACTCTTCCCTAATGGTTCCGATTCCTTCTGTCTATGTAGCAGATTGCTCTTCGGAGATTTGTTTGTATTGTTTGTTTGCTCTAATACGCAGCTTTCAACAATCTTTCAATTATAATACGGTCCAATTATCTAACACCAGCGAGTCAGTCAACAAACCTGAGCGGCAAGTGTTTTGGTATTTCGGTGTTCGAACCCGCGACCTCCCGCACCCAACGCGGATGCTTTACAACTACACCGCCGAGACGGTTCAAAGCAAATAACTGACTGTTTACATAACTCTTATCCTTTCGTTCGCCGAATTTATTTCATGAGACGACTTTGAAATTACAAAAACAAAAGCCTTGGAAATATGTATAAATTAAAGTATGATCGTTGAGTGGTGTTGAAAACATTGTGAAATAAAGGAGTAATTGCTCATTATAAGCAATTTCCTCCTTTTGTCACAACATTTTAAAAAGTCGCATCCTGATGAGGCGTCAGAGAGCGTTTATATGCGGGAAATGGTTAACTGCTTCAAGCGGTTTGGGTTACAAGTAACAAAGAGTATTCTGTTTTAACAAAACATTTCCCCACATACAGGCACTTTCTTTCATACAGGCACTTTCCTTCATACAGGCACTTTCCCACATAAGGCAGTTTCCTACATAGAGGCACTTTCCTACATACAGGCACTTTCCTACATACAGGCACTTTTCCACATACAGGCACTTTTCCACATACAGGCACTTTTCCACATAAAGGCACGTTTCCCCACATACAGGCACTTTTCCACATACAGGCACTTTTCCACATACAGGCACTTTTTCACACAGAGGCACTTTTCCACATACAGGCACTTTTCCACATACAGGCACGCACTTTCCTACATACATGCACTTTCCTACATACAGGCACTTTCCTACATACAGGCACTTTCATACAAAGGAATTGCTCAAAGTGAGAAATTCCTCCTTTTGCCAAAATATTTTCAACGGCTTAGATGTTTTTAAATACGTCATATTTGCTGTATGTGGGAAGGGTTAAACTAAACAAATCAATACTTATGTTATTCCTTTTAAGCTTTCGTATGAGTAGTTATTTGTAGAGCAAACACTTTGAAGGGGAAATAAACATTGCACATGTATTCGTGCAGGCAATCAATCACATGCTCTTGACTTAACTATATTTTTAAAAGAGATAGTTACATTTTGAAAACCCATCTTCAACAAATTTAACCTCTTTTACAAATAAGCCGTTCAACGAGAAAACCAACATTATGGATCTGCGTAATGTAGCGACCCAGATCAGCCTGCGCTTATCCGGGTCGACACATTCCTCCACATGGGGAATAGAGGAATAGAGTAATTATTCTTGAAACAGAAACTCCAAAAGAGGCGAAAGGTGTCTGTCTGGGTTAGCCTGCGTGGCATGTTTAGGCTGATCCGGGTCAATACTTTACGCAGGGTCCACAATGTTGGTGTTCTCGTCGGACGGCTAAAATATTCAACATTCGTTAAGCATATTTAGTTTAACATGCAGCATTGATGCACAGCTTCCTTTAAACCTTTTCCAAAATAAAACGAATCTGCAGCAGACGGTTTTGAAAACATACAGATGAAAATATGGAATTTCTCTATAAATAAAAGAAGTACTGTTAATATAATAAACAATATTATGGCGCATCGACAGCTAAGGTCATTTAGCGCGCATTTAAATTTATTTATTCATGATCCCTGGGTAAAGTCAAATTCTGTATAATTGAAAGAAATAAATTAAAAATTTCTTCCCGGTTGGAGTGAATATACATGCCATCTTTTTTTTCCGAATCTTACATGTTTTTCGTCGTTAGATGTATAACGCCAGTTTTGACCTACATGTTTTAAACAAATGATCTAGATTGTAGACCAATTAAATGTTGTATTTAATGAATAATAGCGAAGAAATAAAGGAAATTAAACATTTTGATTGGTTCACAGTTAAGTTGGCGATTATACGAGAGGCACCAATAAGGTGAAGATTTAAAATGATATGTTCTGCATACTTACCTTTAATTGTTAAGAAATAAAGTTCAGTGAAAAAAATCAATGAAAACGTTTGAAATATAATATTTGAGAGCAAATAATTAATTATTGTTTAAACATGATAAGATTTCAGTTATTCATCGTCAATTGAAACGTTTACACCCCTTGGGAGCCTCGCGTAATCTCCGGTCGTTCTCATTGCTCGACGTGTATCCTTTTAAAAGATATTTCTTGTTTAAAATATTTTACTAAATTTCCAAAAAAAACCTTTAAGGCTATTTCTATTATCAGTAAGGATTTTGAATCACATTATCTCCGAAAACTCGTGCATTGTTCTTTTCCTGTCGACCTGAAACCGTAGTACCCGGAACTAATTACTCCGTTGTGGTGTTTTACGCAAAGTACCATTTTACAAGTTTATCAATGGTAAAACTATGTTATTGTATTCTTGCACGTTACGGGCGCCTGGTAAAATAATTTAACTGCTAACGGCGCTTTTCTGTGTGAACCCATTTGTGGATGAAACAATAAAATGTAAAGCGTTAATTAACCCTTCTCCACTTGTCGACTGTAGATTCTGACGCAGGTGAGGCAGACGATCTTTAAAACACATTATGGCAAGAGAAGAAATTGCTCATAAGGAGAAAATTCTCATTTTGCCACAATGTTTTAAACTATATTGTATAAAGTGATGCTGTATATATGTGCATTTATTTCAACAAAGTCAGAAAAAAAACAACAAACACGAAATATCTCTATATCTGAAAATCTACATTTTGACTCTCCGTCATCGTATATAATGATAATTTCTAATACCGTAAAAGGAAACCATATTGGCAACTTCGTGCCGGGTCATAACAAAGCCTTAAGAAATGCTAGTAATGAGTTTCCCTCTTTATCGCTCAACATTGTGGGGTTAAAACACGAATGACTAATGGTTTCAGGAGGGGTTAAAAGACGATTGACTAATGGTTTCAGGAGGGGTTAAAAGACGAATGACTAATGGTTTCAGGATATATGGAATAGTTGCACTGGATATTTATCCCCAGGAAAAGCCGTACTATTACTAAACAAATATTGAAAATGCAGATTATAACCAAAGTCGATTTTGGCGTAGGAATTCAATTGTGGACTGCGGTTGCAGTCTTAATCCGACTTTAAGAAAGCAGGTTAGCAATGGGATAGTTGCGAAACGCCCCTATCCCAAAAACTGTTGAAAATAACATCATACAAACAGTCATGCGCAATGGGTTTAACCCTCACTACAATAATTCTGCAGACCACTACATATAGGCTATATAGTAAAACAAACAAACAAAAAATCTCTGGGGGAAGAAAGTATGACTATTATTAAAAAGATGTAAAAAAAAAATTGTCACAAAAGACCAAATTGCTCATTGTGAGCAAATTTCCCCTTTTCCCACAATGTTTTGCAAAACGTCGTCTGATATAGAGACGTCAATCTGAAAGCGCCAGTATGCGAGCGGAAAGTGTTGAGTTGTAAAGCGTTAACGCATCGATATAGTACACAAGAGCATCACTGGGGAACTTGTTAGCATATCTCGGGGTTCTGTCACACAAGGCATCCACTATTAACCGTGATTTAGGAGAATGATCAATATTCATTGATTCACTAGATTTTTTTTCTCCACCATCCAAGTTATCCCTTTACCGCCTGCAGACATATTTTTAAGCAATAGCAGTGACGACTTTTGAAAACATTTGAAAACATTGTGGCCAAAGGTGAAATTGCTCATGATGAGCAATGTCTCCTTTTGGACACAATGTTTTCAACTTTATGTAACAATTAAGAGTTATCTTTTATGTAGAATTTTTCAGGTTTTGTCACTCTGTTTCAATGTCGAGAGCAGATTTGTTGTATGTGGGAAAGGATTATCACGTGATCGGTTGTCATTTAATTGTGAAGAGCCATGTCGACGAAAAATGGTGGGGTTTTTCTGAATTGTTGGAACTAATATAATGCGCATGCGCGCTTACGTATTCTCGGCATACTTCTAGAACGTATATAACATTTGGTTTGATTTTCTGAATCTATATTTGTTTATAATGCAGCGTGTGAAGCCTCGTGTACAACTGCGCATGCACACAGACTCGCCGGAAGTCATCAATGTTGGCACACGAGATGTCGGCATTATTTTTCTTTGGCGAGACATCCGGCTTGTGGTTGTGGGGGTCTTTTTCAGTCGGTCGAATCAATTTGCGTTAGATTAATAGACGCGATACGTAGAACCGATGTTTCGAGCGACCTTTTTTGCGTCTCGTCACAAGTAAATCCGGCTCTCGGGACTTTCGCAATCAGCGACGACCCTGATCAACCTCAACCTTTGCATCCGCGTAGTCGGACTATGCTCTTCACTGCGCCACAAACAATACAAACGAATAATTCGATTGATCGTAATTGCCCTTATTGCTTTTCATAAGAAAATAACTGTCATACGGTCTGTTTTAATATGACGGGGTTTATTTATGTCGGTCTGCGAACTGCTTAATGGTGTTTATTACTGTCAGCAGTTCTTTTGATCTACCGACTAAGTTGTCCATTACATTTTCATTGGTTTATTTTCTTCTTTCCAATTCCGCCGTGGCCGAGTGGTTAGTGTTAAGCATTGGGCATTTTGAACCAGGCGTACTAGGTGTTTGATCCTCAGTTGTGGCGCGTCGGTCACGGAGGAGTGCCATTGAGACATGCTAGACTAGTTTTGGTTTGTTTAACCAGGGATAATAAATACGTTTACTGTCGGAGTTGTATAAATTTAAAATTTAAACAAAATCTTTCCACTTCTATCTTCTCGCCGTCTGAGTCCACCTTGCTAGTGGTAAATACTTTATCAAAGCACTATAGTGCTGACAGAAAGAAAGGAGAAGAAGGGAAAATGTGAAAGGAAATAACAATTGCATCTTTTATTTATGTAGTTATTGTTAAGAAGTAAACAGATCATATCAAACATAGTAAATATTATGAAACTGGCAGCCCTATAACGCTCACCTGAGTGCAAGAGCTCACAAGTATACAAATTAATGTTTCGTCGCACGGACACTACGGGCCCCCAGGTGAACCACCACTGCATTTTCACGCGACTTCTTTGCGCTTCTCCGTTCCACTTCGTGGATGTTAATAAGCTTCCATATTTAACCTCTCGGCGCATTAATTCGAAAAGCATTTGTTAAACTTATATTGGAGTACTCCCGCTTTAAGTTTTTCAACCTTATAATGAACTTTTCTTTGGAGATTTTAACCTTTTAAATGCAGATTTGCTGAATCAATGATAAACTACTTTTCTCGCGCAAACAAACCCTGCGTTAATCGGTTCTAACAGCAATTGGCAGGCTGCCATCTCCGAAGAAATGGTTATATTACTATGACCAGGGGCCTAAAGCCCCACGCCAAGAATGGTAGTATCGGCTGTCCTCCTTGGCGTTTAGAGTTGTGAGGTTAGCATTACGTCTGACTCGGGGAAGGTTAAATTCCTATACCTTATACTTAATGTAGGCAAATATTACATGATGGTGGTTAAAAGATCAAAATCACGTACCTGCATGCTTATATAAAACGAGTTCAATGAATGCTAAAAAACAAAGGGTCCTGCTTTTACTCTTTTACTGAATCAGGCTTCTTATAACGACTTTGTTACAAAACCATCCATATGATATTTCTTCAGATGGACTTAAATGTACTTAGTTTTAAAGCTTGAAATATATAGGTTACTTCCGCCCGAAATTTAATGTTTTTTATTCTATTTGTAATCGTCTTAACCCTTTCCCTACCTGCAAAAGACGCTTTTTGACCCAATAGCAGCAGACGACTTTTGAAAACATGATGAGCAATTTCACCTTTGACCACAATGCTTTCAACTTTATTAAACAATAAAGATGGTTTTTTATGGAGATTTATCAGGTTTTCGTCACTCTGTTTCAAAGTCGAAAGCAGATTTGTTGTATGTGGTAAAAGGTTAATTGAGTGTTTTCTATTGATATAATATCCGTCTGAAATATACAATATTGCAAACTTCCTTCAGAGTGTTTATTAACAAGCATAACGCTTGATAACATTATGCTTCATAATGGATCAATGGCATACATTACGAATTAAATATATTGCATCTCGCATTGAGTGTCAACAACAAAGCTTTCACTGTAATGTAAACTTTCCAACATCACACAAATCTGCAGAAGACAACTACTCTTACAACATTAGTCAACATATATAAATTCTCTTCAAATGAAAGAATAATATTTTTATAAAGTTGAAAGCATTGTGGAAAAAGTCGTATGCTGCAGAGGCGTCCGGACGCTTCTACGAGAGGGGAATGGTTAATAATTCCTATATTCATGTAGAATACTAATAACCCTTTCCCACATATAGACGCTTTTTGACGCGTCTTCAGCAGACGACATTGAAAACATGTTGACAAATCTCGATAAAAAATTGCTAAATCGACCTGCATCCTTCACCGATGAAGTTAAACCGTTTCCCACATACAACAAACATGCAGCAGACGACTTTGAAAAATAGCTACGCCAAAATGTGGAGAACTTCTAAATATGAAGGTAAATCATTGAAAAATAGTTGAAAACATTGTGACAAATGGAGAAATTGCTTATTATGAGCAATTTCTCCTTTTGCCACAATGTTTCAAAGGTGTCTGCTGCAGAGGCGTCAAAACGATTCTATATGTGGAGAAGGGTATAATAACATCGGACTAGTGCTCGTAACTACACCAGTATTGCATCTGTTTACATTATACTCTAGTTTTCGTCAAACGTTATTAACGTTTTAAAATAGTGCTCGTAACTACACCAGTATTGCATCTGTTTACATTATACTCTAGTTTTCGTCAATACGTTACTAACGTTTTAAAATAGTGCTCGTAACTACACCAGTATTGCATCTGTTTACATTATACTCTAGTTTTCGTCAATACGT
>JAUELF010262943.1:0-11240 GCA_031471495.1 Clinocardium nuttallii | reverse complement strand
TGTATAAGTTTGATTGAGATACAATCAAAAATAAAGACTATCGTGTTAACAAGAAATTGTTTACAGATGCATTGACGCACGGACAACGGACGAATCGCCACGACATAAGCCCTTCTGGCCTTTGGCCAGTAGAGCTAAAAACAGCTAATGTCTATTCTAGGAGGAGTGGGGGGCAGGAATAGATACTGCAGGCATGTCAGTAAATAACATGACTTTTTTTGTGTACTTTAGGACATTCTAAATCCTTTGATCTAGCTTACTAAAACACAAACCTGTGTATTGAATAAGGTTTTCTGTTTACACATGATGGCATAATTATTGACCTTGACATTTGACTGAGGCAGGTGTTACTGTGACTTTGTCCTTAATATAGGTTGGTGAAACAAGAACTCATACAAAAGGTAATGCTAGTGAAACTGTGTCTTTAGGTTCTTAACAATCTGATATGAAATAAAGTTGTTACAGCAAAGACATTAGTAGTCACTGTTACCTTGACCTTGGATCTAGATCGCTAAAACCTAAATTTGTACAAGAAACAATGCTAGTGAACATATGTTTCATAAAAATCAGATAACTTAAAGAGTCTCTAGAGCAATGATGTCATTGGGACAGGTACATATCTGCCTATCTATATATATACCCTTGTCAACCTCATAATAGTCACTGTGAATAATAGAAGCTAGCCTCATCCCTTGGCAGTCCTTTTTTCAATTAATCAATATGGCAAACCTTACCCAGATGCGCTTCTGCAGCAAATAGCTTTTGAAACATTGTAGCGAAAGGGGAAGTTGCTTTTAATAAGTAATTACCCCATAAAATATTAGTGTTTTTAACACTATATCCAACAATTGACCAAATTCATTTATAAAGATTTTTCCTACTTTTGCCTAGATGTTTTCTAAGTTGTCAGCCGCAGATTTGTTATTTGTAGGAAAAGATTAAGCTTTTTTGTAGTGACACATAACAAAATGTTTTCCCAATTTATAAATAATTATCTTGAAATCAGACATCAGATTCAGAGAAGGATTTGAAAGTTTTGTCATTTAAACCCCTAATCTGAAGCAAACTGGTGGGCATTTTTTCAATCAAACGATATCAATAATTAATTTTGTAGATGGTCATCTGTGGAACATTTCCACATTTCTTGAAATCAGACAAATAACTTTTATTTTTTATAGATTTTTAAATTAATTATTAAAAATGAGGCATTTCAAGTGAGGACTATTCTTAAATTTGAATTTGGCCTAATATTTTACCCAACATGACCAATTTATTCACTCTGCTTAAAGATCTAACAAATATTTTACCCAACATGACCAATTTATTCAAACTCTGCTAAGATATATCTAACAATGCCAAACATTTTGAATATGTTTCATGAAGATTCTGTTGTATTGCTGGGGCATAAACACTTCAAATTCTGACAATAAGTCTCTTCAACCCTTTCCCTCATACAGACGCCTCTGCAGCAGACAACTTTTGAAAAGATTGTGGCAATATTTCTCGATTTGCCACAATGTTTTCAACTTTTTTCAGCAAATACACCTTCAATTATCTAGATTTTCAATAATTTTGTCTGAATATTTACAATGTCGTCTGTTGCAGAATTGTTGTATGCGGGAAAGGGTTTGATGTTAATGCTAATATATATAGAAAAAAGTTTCAAACTTCCTGACAAAAAGTTCATTTTCTCATGATGAGCAATTTCTCCTTTTGCAATAATATGTTCAAGAGGTCTGTTACAGATGTGTCAAAATGCATTTACAATTTTGACTTGGTTCACTTGCAAACCTAATTAGCTTAATTCTTTCCAACATACATTTTGGCAAAACGTGAATATTAATTATCTTATGTTTAGCAATATCTCCATTTGCTACAGGTACAACATTTTAAAACTTAATTTGTCTGCTAAAGTTGCATTACCATGCGTCTTCAAGTGGGAAAGGCTCAATTAAACTACATTGTTAACCCTTTCCCACATACAACAATTCTGCATCAGTCTACTTAGAAATCTCAAGGCAAAACAATGGTAAATCACTACAAATGAAAGTATAATTATTTATATAGTTGAACACATTCTTGCAAAAGAAGAAACTGCTTATTATTAGCAATTTTTCTATTTGCTACAAGGCTTAATTTCACAAATTGCGCGAGGACTGGTTAAGTCTCCAGGAAGCAGACATTGAGCATGATTAATATAACATGAAAGCTTGTTTCGCAATTGATGTAAAATAAACAAGTTTAATTAAAGGCTTAATTCAAACTAAATATTGTTAAACGTCTAGAAATGTAATGTCCTACCTGATTCCACTGGCCACATTACATTGTATTTGTCTCTCACATTATCTCTCTATTCCTGAATTTCCATCTATTGATCTTTAACTAAAGGGGACGTGATTCATGCCTTTATCATCTATAAAATTCCACACAATCAATATCTTAATCTTTATTCACCTGTAAAAAAACAGAATACAAAACCTTTATATAAAACCCTTTACAGTTAAAACCAATTAATATTGATATGTGACATTTCACATTCTTCAAAATTAAAAACATACAAATGTATAAAGAAAACCCAGGCAAAATGAAAGAAAATATTGTGATGAAAGATGACATTGCTAACAACAATATCTCGTTTGTTTCTGAAGCTTTCAAAGACATTGTCCATCAGTTAAAGGTTTACCCTTGTCTCCTATTCAAACCTTTCCCACTTATATATGCATTTTGATCCAACTGCAGCAGACGACTCTTAATTGAACGCATTGTGGCAAAAGAAGAAGTAGCTCATATCGAGCAATCTCTCCTTTTGGCACAATGTTTTGAACTTTTTTCAACAATTTAAAGTCATCCTCTTGAGTATTGTTGTATGTGGGAAAGGTTTAACCTCCTAAATCCGTAGGAATGTTCCTTAGGTTAGACAGACAGACATTGTGACCCCTTATAACCCAACCCCAAACTGTTGGTCTTTGGGGGGGGGGGGGGGGGGGGATATAAATAAGTCACAATTATTACTTTTCCAATTGCATCATTCGATATTTTGACGCATTCTATATCATGACTTTTAAAATATTGATGAATTGTTCAAAATGAGCAAATTCTTCTTTTGCCAGAATTTCAACATTAGGCAAAAAATAATTTTCCCTATTTTTGCATTAGAGTCATGAATTTGGTTGTATGTGGAAAACATTTGAAAACATTGAAAAGGAGCAATATGGCCGAATGGTAAAGTGGTTAACACACTGGAAGGTCAAATTCTAGGGGTCTGGGTTCTGGAAATTTCTGAAATGGTTTTAAGTGTATCCAACTCAACTAGAGATCAATTACTAATCTGTTCTAGGAACAAGATGCCCACAGGCAACAATTACTAATCTGTTCCAGGAACAAGATGCCCACAGGCAACATGTCGAGACTGCTTCAAAGGTTTTTTTAGAGACATTATTATCACTCTTCAGTAATTAGAAAAAAATTATTCAATTTCTCTTCTTCAATTTGAAGAATTTTGACAGATCAAACACCCAAATCTTTGTATTTCCGTAAATTTGTCAGACACTGAAGTTTAAATGAAAGTGACATATTTCATTGTAGTCTCAAAGTCAAAAAATAAATTGACGAAAATTGTAATCTTTAAAATGCGTGACCTTGACCTTCCATGAACAGACTTGGGTCTTCATTTGACATGCTATCTAATTATGGTGTACATGTGTGCTAAATTACTTCGGAATCCTATGATGCATGGTTGAGATGTAGGCCGGACAAGGTACAGTCCAATCAAACATTTCTCATTTCGATCTTTTGACCTCTAAGTGTGACATTGACCTTTGTGGTACAGGCCTGTGTCTTGAGCACCACAATTGCCACCCAATAATGGTGAACATAATGTGCCCATTAACTTGGGATTCCTATGATGTATGGTTTCTCATTGACCTTTAAGTGTGACCTTGACCTTTATAATAAAGACCTTGGTCTAATTTATGTGCGCGACTCTTAATCTCATCATGATGATGAACATGTGTACCCAGTTGAGATGTGGGGCCGTACAAGGTAGTCCTATCAAACAGTCCCCATTTATATATTTGACCTTTAAGTGTGACATTGACATTTGAAGTACAAGCCTAGGTCTTGAGCACTAGAAGCCAGCTCATCACAGTGAACGTTTTTACTCAGTTTCTTAGAAATCCTATGATGCATGAATAAGATGCGGGTCGGACAAGTTTTGGACCGACGGTTGCATGGACTCAAGGAGACACACACGTACATACACGGAACCTCCATTGTGACAGCTATGTTGAGCTCACCGCATGCCGGCTTGACAAAAATGGCCTCACTGTCATATGTATTGGTGCTTTACATTGAGTGTGTTAAAGAACCAGGGGGCCTTTTCAGAAAATCTAGGGTATCACACTCTTGTCTCTTGAAATAATCTGCACCTATCAGATACTTATACATTAGTGACTATTAAATGGGACTTATAAATAGAAGCTGAAAAGCTTATGCTCAATCAGAGCAATAATTGGTCTTTACATCGCCATAATTACGTTAACATGTATTAAACCAGAAATTCTTCCTTTTCTAACAATATTTTTAAGCTAATTGTCCGTTAAAAATGATTTTGCATATCTATCCTCAGATCTTTTTCAAAGTAGCTGACACTAATAAGGCTTTTCCACTTGTCGGCACATTTTGTCAAAAACAACTTGACAAAATTGTGACAAAAGATTAAACCTGACTTTCCCTCATACAGACAGTGACTTTCTGCCTCCTCTGCAGCAGATGACTTATGAAAACACTATGACAAAAAGGATAAATTGTTCATAATATTTTTAATTCTTTTCACTACTTCTTATACTCTCATTTATAGAGACGTAAGATCTCCCTTTTTGCCGAGATATTTTGCAAGTCATCTACTATAGATTTGCCATTTGGGGTAAAGGGTTTACAAGTAAGTCCTCTTATCATCTCTTTTATTGTTATAACACTTTCTGTGACTCAACACAAAACAAATTATCTTGTTGATGGGTTTTTCCATAAAATCCATGTTGGAAAAGACTGAAATACTAATTTAACACCATCTGCAGATTCCCTATTTGATAACAAATATTGATTCATTAAAAAAAATATGTACATGTAAATAAGAACATTTGATTTCAGGCAATGTGATTTTTTCCCTTAACATTTATAGACAGTAAATGATTGAATAACCCTTTCCTTGACACAGCAGCAGACAACTTTTAAATCATCTAGTCCAGAAATTGAAAATCTCTAAAGATGAAAGTTTTATTTTTTGAAAAGTCTTTGGTGCGAAATTGCATGCTCATGATGAGAAATTTCACCTTTTGTGACAATGTTTCAACTTAATTCAATTATAAAACTTTCATTTACGGATATTTTTCACATTTTTGCCTATATATATGTTATTAAAGTCATCTGCTGCATATTTTGTTGTATGTGGGAAAGGATTAATGCAAAGGGTTTTAAATATTGATCCAGTTCAATTATTACCAGTTGAAAACTGATAATTAATTTTTGGATTGAAATTATTATAGAACAGTTAAAAACAAATTCTTCCTTCAAGCTGCGCTGTACTGAAAACCAACCATCTGTTTAGTGAGGCATTATTTTGGAAACCAGTGTTAATCCACACAGTTTCATCTTGTTCTGCAATACTTTAAACAGAATACATTTAGATCAGACAGACTAATCTGTGTGTGACAATTCAGCGCTTTCCTATCAGCAATGTTTTCAACTAAAATTTAACCCTTTCCCACATATACAACACATCCGCAGCAGATGAAAGTATAAAATTTGAGTTTGCATGAGGAAAATGAAAGGGTGTTATCCTTTTTATTGCAAAGATTTATGGTAACACCTTTTGTATTCAAAAACAGTAATTTTGGTTATTAATGATCTAAGCATGGATTGCTGTTTGTTTATTTGTTTTTATCTACCCTGGCCATGCAGAACTATTTGGCGAGCAGACAAAGTTAGATACAAGGGAGTCTGGTGCTTAGAATACCCTAGCTCTATCCAAAAAGACCCCTTTGTTCTTTTGCATGCCCTGGGTGTATAGCACCAACATACACAAAGGTTTTTTTCCTGTAAAGCTCTAGTTGAGTTGGAGCTGCTTAACCCTTTACCTCATATAGACACTTTATAACGCCTCTGCAGCAGACGGCTTTTTGAATACATAGTGACAAAAGAAGAAATTGCACAAGACGTGCAATTTCTCCTTTTGACACAATGTTTTCCCTTTTTCGCCATAGGTTATCCATTCAATTATAGAGATATTCCATTTTTTGACAACATTTGTTCAAAGTCGTCTGCTGCAGAATTGCCGTATGAGGGAAAGGGTTAAATGCACCCCTTAAACTTCCAGAACCATGCCAGCGATTTGAACCGCAGATACTTTTTAAGGGCTAGTAAAGGCTTTTAAGTAAAAGGAGCTTAGAATAATAAATAAATATAAATATATGGTTATATTTAAAGATTCATTATTTGGCCTAATCATCATAATTGGCTTCTTTTTTGTTGTCATGCATGAAACAGTGTACTGTAAAACACTATGAATCAAAACCAGTTTTTCCTTTATTCATGTTTTCCTGAATTTGCAAGTACTGATTTTTCCAAAACAGAAAATGCAGCATCGTCAGCACATTAATATACTTACCTGTTATCATGTACTTGTCTGTGTTAGGTATGAAGTAGAGACAATATTAACAAAAGATATTCATCGGGTACTAGTACATCCAGATGCAGGCATTAACAAGTTAAACCGTTCAAACAGCCTTAAAATTATTAACGAGAGGCTATGTGTGAATAACTCTACTATAACGCGGAATTCGCTGTAACTGGTTTCCAAGTTGTCAACACTCAAGGTAGCATGTATACCAGTTACAAATAAGTAAAAACCGCTAATGTATTATTTGTTATAACATACTTTTTATCATCAAATCGGCTAAAGTAGCATATTTTCCTATGTCTTAAAATTCAAGACATTTTACGCAATGATTATGAATTTGCAAGGAAACCCAATTTGTGAATATTAGCAAAAATTAATCTTATGTGAATACAACCTTCTTTACTGTATTTGTTAAAGTGTAAAAACTTGTCATTCCCTGTGAAAACAGAAAAACAGCTGCTGGAGAAAGATAACTATGAACTCAGGTAAGCTTAAAATAATGATGTACTTTGTGACAGCCAAATGTTTAATTCCATTACAATGAAATAGTAGTCATTTTTGTTTTTAGTTCAACCACAAAATAGAGGTAATTTATTCCAACCACAAGATAAAATTCAATTAATTTCAACCCAGAAATAAAGTCAACTAATTCAACCAACTACAAGTAAGTCAATGAGTGTAAATTATGTACTGCCATATACTTATTAAATTATTATGAGCCAATAACTAAGGGGTCTTAAAATTATTTTATAATCCTTTCACACATATAGACATTTTCAGATGTCTCTGCAACAGACAATAATGCTCTGAAAACATTGTGGCAAGAGGAATTGCTCATAATGAGCAATTTTTCCTCTTGCCACATAATGTTTTTAACACTGTTCAATAATCAATTTAATCTTTATTTAAACGCGATGTTTTCAAAGTTGTCTCTTACAGATTACTTGTATGTCCCCAGGTAAAGGGTCCAAATTGAAACTCTGGTTTGGTATAATTTCAAGCAACATTGGTGTAAAAATGGATAAGCTATTATATATTAAAGCCTTTCTCACAAAACATCAAATCAGCAGCAGATGAAGTTTAAAAAATGTTGGCAAACACTTTAAAAACATACCCAGACAAATATAGACAAATTCTTTAACCCTTTCCCTCATACAACAATTCTGCAGCAGACACCTTTGAACATATTTTGTCAAAAAATAGAAAATCTCTATAATTTAAAGGTAATGGAAATGTAACCTATGACTAAAAGTGGAAACATTGTGGTAAAAGGAGAAATCATTTCTTCTTTTGTCACTATGTTTTCAAAAAGATGTCTGCTGCAGGTGCGTCAGAATGCGTCTATTTGAGGGAAAGGGTTAAATGAAAGTATAATTATAAAATAAAGTTGAAAACATATTGGCAAATTTGCCAGAACATTTTTAAGAGTCGTGACTGCTGCACTGTGGTGTCAGAAAGCTAGCTGCTATATGTGGAAACACTTCTATTTACTGAATGTCAAAATATATATTTAGATCTATATACATTGTAACATTATAGGCACAATAAATGTTATTTTAAGCCTTATTATTAAGTTATATGACCCAACAGAACTACAAGATAAAGATTAAAACAATCAATTTATGTATTACCAATATGTATAATTATGAAATGGGATTTAATTACAGTGATAAAATCATCAATTTAATGGATAAAAATAAAAGGTTGCGTCTAACCATAAACTTAATTAATACCTGTGTAATTTTAGTTCAGGTGATAACTATGATATATATATAGTAATTTTTATTTATCACACATAAAACAATTATCTGCAGCTGCTACTTCAACAAGAGGCCCATGAGGGCCTTTGCAATGCTCTACTGGCAGGGATCCAGCTTGTTTTCGAAAGGAACCAAGCTGTCATCAATATTGTCAACGACCATCTAAGTTTGGTGAAGATCGGATAGTAAATGGAGGCTCTGTTGTGTTCACAAGCTGTATTTAATAGCAATCTTGACAATTTCATTAGGGCCATTATCCAGTCATGCATGGGTGGATCTGACTGGTTTTGAAAGGAAAGAAGCTCTCATCAGCATTTAACTACTATCTTAGTTTGGTGAACTGGTCAGATAGTAAATGGAGGCTCTACAGTGTTCACAAGCTGTATTTAATAGCAATTTTGACAATTTCAAGGGCAATAATCCTGTCATGCATGAGAGAATCTGGCTGGTTTTCGAAAAGAACTGAGCTCTCATCAATATTTAACTACTATCTAAGTTTTAAAAAGTGAAGATGGATAGTAAATGGAGGCTCTATTGTGTTCACAAGCTGTATTATAGCATATTTTGACAATTTCAAGGGCCAATTAATAATCCAGTCTTGTATGGCTGGATCTGGCTGATTTGCGAAAGGAACCAAGCTCTCATGGATATCTATCTACTGTATAAGTTTAATTGAGATACAATCAAAACTAAAGACTATATTGTGTTAAACAAGCAATTACTTAAGGACGCATGCACAATCGCATTATAAGCCCAAAATCTGGCCTTTGGCCAGTAGAGCTAAAAACAACATGCACACATGACGGAGACAACACAATTGCATAAGGGCCAGTAGAGCTAAAAATAACTTGTTAAAAAATTTGAGAATCTGTCTTTATTAATGGAAGCATAATTTATAATTGAATAAAGTTGTGGCATTATGAGCAATTTCTCGTTTTGCAGAAGTGTTTCACTAACTGCCTTCTGATGATGCATTCAAATAGTCCCTAAGTAAAAAGGTTGCATTGTTTACCTCATATGATAATTTTAAGTGCGTTCTTGACAGTTTGGAAAACACCTCAAGATTCTGAAAATATAACCACAAGAAAATTGAGACATATATAGAAGAACATTGATCATATCAAGCAGTTTTTCCTTGCTCTACAGCTAAAGTTTCATTGTATTTCACCCTGTCCCACCTGCAGACGCATACTGACGGAAAAGCAGCAGACAACTTTTGAAAACATTGTGGCCAAACTGCCAAAGGAGAAATTGCTCTTGATGAGCAATTTCTCCTTTGGCCACAACATTTATCAGTCTTTATTTAACAATTAAGCTATCTTTTATTTAGGTTTTTAATTGTCACTATGTTTTCAAAGTGGTCTTTGTAACTGCATAATTGTTGTAAATGGGAAAGGGCTAATATTTGTTGAACTAGAGTGCCAAATTGTCATAAAATATGACTCTCCGAGAGGCATAACTCTTCAACGACTAAAGATATTTGGCCATTTTTTTATTGCAATTTCCCAATCAAGCTTTAATTATGCCCATTATAACATTTATAGCAATTTAAGTCTGATGAAGATTGGATGAAAACTACTAAAGTTTTGCTAGAGCATACAAGCTTCTAAGGCCTATATTTAGCCATTGTTTTGATAATCTAAGGACAATAGTTCAAACAATTACATTGAGCAAAATGGTTGGATATTTAACTTATTGGCTTTGACATTTAGCCTAAATACAGTCATGTCCACCAAGTTTGGTACAGATCAGATAAGCATGGTGCATGTTCCTCTAAGAGACTGGGAAAATGTTATTTATGGTAATTAATAATTCAAGGTCCATTGGTGTCCAAAAGTGCCTAAATTACCAATTTGGCTGGTTATGTAATTTGACCAAGACAATATGATGATGATCGCATATAATATATTCACCATGTTTTGTAAAGATCAAAATAAAACTGTTCAACTTAAAACACAGAAAAAGGCTCATTTTGCCAATTTTGGATAATTCAAGGGCCAATTAAAAGACATTTAACTTTTAATTATACAACAACAGTGGCTTATATGGAAAATCTGTGAATAATTATTGAAAATATTTAAAACAATTTGGCAAAAGGAGGAAGTGCTTATTTTGAGCAGTTTGTTCTTTTCCCACAATGTTTCCAAAAGTCTGGAGCAGATTTGTCAAAATGCATCTGTTACAGCTACTAACAGGTTGGAAGGGATTATGCAAAGTTGGAAACATTGTGGTAAAAGTAGAAATTGTGAAAGATAATAGGAGCCAAAAAATGATGTATTCATACAATGTATGACATTATATAGTAAGTTTTAAATCTAAGTCCTAACATTTCTAAAGTCTTTTAACCATTTCCCAGATACAGACACTTTCTGACGCCTCTACAGCAGAAGAATTTTGAAAAGAAATTGTAGCAAAAGGAGAAATTGCTAATAATTATATTCCCAATTTCTGGTTTTGCCACAGGCAGACTGATTTCAACTCTATTCAATTGAACTCTGCATTTTTCATGATTTTACTTATAGTGTTTTCAAAGTGGTTTACTTCACATTTGTTGTATCTGGAAAAGGGTTAGATCTCTTTAGTGAGCAACAAACGTTTTGTTTAATTGAGGTTTTAATGACATTTTCAAATGTTTATTCAGTCATATGACTGCATGCCACTTAAATGTAAGAAATTAAACATTAACAACTGCAGTTCTTCTTTCGTATATAATTTCACATTTTTAAATTACCAAAGAGTACCCTAACCCTTTCCCACATTCAGATGCATTTTGAAGCATTTGCTGTGGAGGACTTTCGAAAAAC
>JAUELF010262932.1:0-11240 GCA_031471495.1 Clinocardium nuttallii | reverse complement strand
GACGCACGACGGACGCCGGACAAAAGGCGATCACAATAACTCACCTTGAGCAAAGCTCAGGTGAGCTAAAAAACCACCTTTTGGTTTTAAAGAAAACTTAATTACTACTCATGAAATGTTGTCTTATGTTGCAAGTAAAAATAGTATCTATACTCTATCTAACATTTCATGAATAAGAAAAAGGATTTCGAGAAAGATGGCATGCGAAGTGTGGTGCACAGAATGCATTTACAATTTGTTATTAACATGGGAAGGGAATAAACAACTTTTACATATTTGAATTTCTGGAACACACTAATTAAAATTCCCTGGCAGAAAGTACTGTATAAAAACGTTAAAGGCAAGTATATTGTATGAAAAATTCCAAAGGCACTTGTATTGAGGATTGTTGAGGGACGTTAATGCAATGTCAACTCAAGGTCTGATTCACCAAAACTGATGAAATTCAACTTGAAGACATATTACCAAGCTCATGAAATAACCTCATAGATCTAGTACCTGATCAGATTCTTCAATTCTTTTCATTTTGAATTCGAAAATCAAATGAAATTTCAACCATTTTTTGTTAATCCTTTTCAACCGACATACTTTTGAAAACATTGTGGCAAACTTATTGAGCAATATCTTCATTTGCCCCAATGTTTTCAACTCTATGCAGTAATTGTACTTTTATTTATAGAGATTTTCCATATGTATAGCCACACTGTTATAGTCAACTGCTGCCGATTTGCTGTATGTGAGAAATGGATTATCATTGGTTTGTCAAAAGACTATAACAAACATTAAATAAGTTTGTTGACAACACTATTGGACACCTTTCAGTCATAGATAAAAACAAATACTTAATTATAATAGCAGAGGTTTTGAACAATTAAGGGAAATCATGACAAAAAGACTGAGGAAAGTGCTAATTTTATGGTGTTTCGATAATGCTCTTTCTTTGGCCAAGCTGGAATTTTTCAGTGAGAAAAAATATAAAATAAACATATTTGAGTGTATGCACATATGTTGGACATTACATGTATAGTAATGCATTGCATAAAACTATTTAAAAAAAATATATCTGGTATAAAAGAAATAACTCGAGAAATAGAGTGAACATGAAGCCTTAACCCCCATCCCCTTCACCACATGCAGATAACTCTATAGTTACTCTCTTGTGACCATATTGAGTCACCATAGAGTACACTCTGTGGACGATCTTTTCAAATACATTGTAGGAAAAGGAGTAATTGGGCATAATTATGTTTTAAAGTAGGGGAATGGTTAAACATAGACTGCTGTATACAGTAGTATGCCTAATTCAGGTAGTAATGCATTCAAGCTGCTATTGCACATAAAAGCACTCATAACTGAAACAGCTCTATTTTCAACCAGACAAAAAAATAAGCCATACAACAGTAAAACCAGATATTTTCAAAACAGAAAACTAAAAATAGCAAATCAGGTGAACATTTAATTCATAGCTCTATGGATTCTGTGGCGTATTACTACAAACATATACAGAAGCTATGATCAGAAAGAACTTAGTTGCCATTTGAAAGATAAACCCTTGATATTCAGACAAATCAAAAAACTAAAAGTTACATGTTAAACCTTATTCCACATATTGAAGCATTTTGATTCATCTGCAGCAGGCAACTTTTGAAAACCTGGTGGCAAAATAAAACATTGCATGTCTTCAACTCTTTTTTATAGAGTTTTACCATCAGTTTTCTCCTAGATGCTTTTAAAGGCATCTGCAGCAGTTATTTGTATGTGGGAAAGGGTTAAAAGCTAACATCAAGATTTCTGTAGGCCTATAGAACATCTTGCAGCAGTTTAAGCCTGAATGTTTATAGAGAGCTAAATGTTGCTGCCAATAGTCGATTCATTATACAATAAACTGCATATGACTACAACGAAAAAGTGCATAATGATGTCATGATATAAGTGAGTTTAATTTGATCTAAAAGTGTGTGAATTCAGAAATTTATAAAAGATAAACTTGTCTTATATTGTTCAAGATAATTTGAACAGTGCACAACAAGTTTACCTATGCATCATGTTATTTGTAACTTTACAGTGTTTGCAAATTAGAAAGCACTTTTGGATATTCCCTTTAGCACAAAGACAAAACAAACTGCAGCAGACGACTTCAAAGAACATCTGGTGAACATATTTGGTTAACTTCTAATAAATGAAAGTTTAAACATTGAATGGAGTTTAAAACAATGTCATCAAAAATCCCCACCTGCAGAGTTGACAGAAAGTACCTCTACAACAGACAACTTTTACAAAAATTGTGGCAAAAGGAGTAATTGCTCAAAGCAAGCAATTTCTTCTTTTACCACAATGTTTATAACTTCTTTTTCAGTAAATGTACATTCATTTAAAGAGATTTTCCCTGATCTGCCTAGATGTTTTTAAAGTCTTCTGCTGCGGATTTGTTGTATGTGGGAAAGAGTTAAGAAGCATGTATATGCAGGAAGATGTTAAGATGTTAAGAAGCATGTATATGCAGGATGATGTTAAGATGTTAAGATGCATACATCCTAAAATACACTGAGGCTGCTTTTTTCAGGAGTTTGACCGATTTGTTCTTCAGTGCAAAAAGTATACTAGAGTATAAACCAACAGGATTTTTTAAATGTCCAACAAGCAATTCCATTGTGTATGATGTTTTTTAATCAAAGGATGAATAGATATTTTATTGATTGCATAAGTTCTGTCTGTGTATTATAGCTGTACATCAAAGAAATATTCATTTTCTTATTATTCAAATGAGATTTTCATGAAAAGTGTTTTCTCATCAAATGTTCTCAATTAAATTTAAATTAATTTGATCAGATTAGCAATTAAATGTTCATTGGTTAAAAATAAATGCAATGATTCTCACATCACTTAAAACTAAAGGCAAGCACATCTGCACACATATGATGCAGCATGAAAAGTAATCCTTTTCTATTTGACATGAAACAATATCGTTTTCAGAGAAACATACTTCAAATCCCCCAAATATGTAGAACAGTTTTGCCTTCTTTGATATACATTACTTTGAAAAGTAACCATTTACCTTATAAAGGAAATGTTGAATACTCTCGAAGGATGATGGAGATCATAATAAGAATGATCTCCGTCATTTGGGTAGATTTTCTTACTTTCATTTTGAAATGACATCATATAATGGAATACACCTTTCCCACATACTGAGGCTTCCTAACACCTCCACAGTCGACGACTTTTGAAAACATTGTGACCAAACAAGAAATTGCTCAAAACAAGCAATTTCTCCTGTTGCCACTATATGTTCAACTCTTGTTTGATTATTAATCGTTCATTAACAGAGATTGTTCATATCTTCTTTGCAAAGATGTTTTTTAAGTTGTCAGCTGAATTTTTTTTTTCTATATGTGGAAAAGCTTTAAAGTGATTCCATATATGTTCACGTTCTTGCAAATATCTTATCCATTAGAACTTTACCCTGATTTTGTTGTTGATATTATTGTCACATAGAAAAGGTGTACCCGTACTAGATATTATCAAGAAAATATTCATGTTGCAGCATAAAGTTTAAACAATTCATAATAAGTTATGATATAAACAGATTACAGACGTAAAATATAGTTTACATTTTACATGATACAACATACCTTTTATTTATTAAAAAAACATTAATACATGGGATTAAAAGTATGTGTAGTATAAAAATCTCAAGAATACTATTAAAACGTGTACTCTATACAACTTGGACATTGTTCTTTATAAGTAACCTGTGTCACAACATTTGAAATCTACTGTGCCCCAGGAATCTTTGTCAAAACCTGAAGAAAAAAAGGAGTAAAGAATATTACATTGAAAGTTCAGTACAGTACATGTTCTTGCATTCATGTGGCTTCCATTGGCCTTTACCTGAAGATAGCCTCTTTCGCAAAAATTGGTTGTTATATTTCATATTTTCAAAGAAAATTGAACGGTGTTCTTACAACAATTTTAACCGTATATCTTATCACAGCCTTTTATCAACAGCACTTAACTGTAAATTTATTCATACAACAGTGCTAGTGTGAAAGTCAGGGCCTTCATTAACCCTTTCCCTCATACGACAATTCTGCAGCAGACGACTTTGAACATATTTTGTCAAAACATGGAAAATCTCTTTAATTGAATCGATGACCTATGACTAAAAGTGAAAAACATTGTGTCAAAAGGAGAAATTGCACGTTTTGTCACTATGTTTTCAAAAAGCTGTTTGCTGCAGATGCGTCAGAAAGAGTCTATATGAGGGAAAGGATTAAATCCATTTGCAATCTCACATATTACATTATTATTCCCTATGTATGGATACTTTACCCTTTGTCACATTCAGACACTTTCCTATGCCTCTGCATAAGACATTTTCTGAAATATTGTTGCACATCAGTTCAACCCTAATCAATAATTATACTTTCATAAAATATGTTATTTGTTTGTTATCTGCTGCAGATTGGTTATACACAAGGAAGTGTTAAAAGAAAAGTGTTATAAAGTACCCACAACATTATGTTAGTAGGTAAAATATGGATTCATCCCTTTCCCACATATAGACTTTCAGACGCCACTTCAGCAGACGACTTTTGAAAACATGGAGGCAAAGGCAAATTTGCTAATGATGAGCAAGTTCACCATTTATCATAATGTTTTCAACTCTATTTAATAATAAAACTGTCATTTATGGAACAGGAAATGTTTCAAATATTTTTTATATACATATGGTTTTTTTAAAAGTTGTCTGCTACAGATTTGTTGTATGTGGGAAAGGGTTAATAACATGAAAAATACGCCTTATCAAGAGCTCTGGTAATACTATCAAAGGCAATCAGGAAGAAAACTAAGCTACATCCATCGAGTTTTACGTTGATATGACTATTTTCAGCATAAAATCTCTTATCCCCTCCCTCTGATAAGATTACTCGGGTTGATATAATGCTATGTTTCAAGATGTCAATTTTTCATTTAAACTATATGAAAAATAAATCTTCAACTACATGTATATGAAAAATTAATCAAGTGAAGAATTGACCTCTTTCATTATTATCTCTATTTTCATTTTCAGATAAAGGCTGTTTCAAGTAAGCTTGGTATCAGTGGCTGCATATGTATCTGTCTTATTTGTGTGTAAATTAACCCTTTCCCTCATACAACAAATATGAAGCAGATAACTTTAAAAACACCCAGGGGGGAAAATGGCACTCTCTAATCAAAATTAAAATAATTGCATTATAAGCCATTTCTCCTTTTGTCACAATGTTATCAAAATTAGTCTAATGTTGACGTGTCAAAATACGTCTACAGTGGAAAAGGGTTAAATGTCAAACGAGCTGTCCCGCAAGCCAACCAACATTGTGGAATCTGCGTAAAGTATCGACCCCGATCAGCCTTAGCATGCCGTCGGGCTTACCCTGATGGACACTTGTCGTCTCCTGTAGATTTTCCTCTTCAGGAATCATTACTCTATACCTATATCCCCCCCTGGGACAGAAAAAGTTGGTTTTCTTGCGGGACAGCTGATATATCTATTGTATAATTCTACCAAGATTGTTTGAAAGATGACCTGATTCTTGTGCCTCCCGGGATTTAACCCTTTCCCTCATACGACAATTCTGCAGCAGACGACCGAACATATTTTGTCAAAACATAGAAAATCTCTATAATTAAATGATAACCTATGATTAAAAGTGGAAAACATTGTGGCTATGTTTTCAAAAAGCTGTCTGCCGCAGAGGCGTCAATATGAGGGAAAGGGTTAAGTCATAGACAAACAACGGAGAAGGGATCCATATATGTGTCATTCTGTCAACGCAGGCAACACAATCAAATTATAAATAATTTATATAATACCTTCGACAAATCTATTCCAGTGAGAGCCTGAACAGCTGGTGGGAGTTGACTGACCAGTCGACTGACCTCATTAGTGACCCTGTCGTCTCCAATCAACACAATTTCGTCTGTTTTGGATAGTGGAGCCGATACCTCTGCAGCAATCTGTACAGAAACAAAATTTAGAATTATTATAATACAGGGTGCTCTCCATTTTCAACAAATTCTCTATTTCATATGACTTTTATAGCATTGTTGAAACTGGAAAAAATGCTAAGAAATGTGTGATTTCAACTTTACTCATAATATGTTCAAATCTGCCCTTAAAAGTTCATAAAGGGGAACCTCTTTTAAATTCAAATTGAAATTATCTGAAGTAACCACTTATTCACCAATCATTCTAAATTCCTTCTAATTCAACATTTTGTCCACCTTTGTATATTGTACATTTTAACCCTTTACCACAAATATGCAGCAGACGACATTTATCATATTTTGTGAAAAATTGGAAAATCTCTTTATAAATTGAATGGATGAAACCAATGACTAAAAGTGAAACATTGTGGCAAAAGGAGAAATTGCTCATCATGAGCAATTTCTTCATTTGCCAAAATGTTTTCAAAAGTCCTCTGCTTCAGAAGCGTCAGAAAGTGTCTATATGTGGAAAAGGGTTGAGTATAATTTGTTCGATTGCAAGGAAACACATGGGTATGTAATCTGTTAACCGTGATATGACAGAAGTTCTGTCTAAACCTAATTCACACCACAATCGATTTAGAACTTCAACATTCAAATATATTTCATTCATGAAAAAGGGCACAGCCAGATAGATACTCCCTACATGTATATCATATACAATATAATGGATGTTTCAACCCTATCCAACATACGACTTTGAAAACAACAAGTCAAATTTATGGAAAATCTCTTTACTGGAAAGTTTAATTAGTGAAAAGAGTTGAACATTTCGGCAAATGGAGAAATTGCTCATTATGAGAAATTTCTCCTTTTGACACAATGTTTTCAAAAGTTGCCTGCAGCAGAGAAATCAAAATGTGTCTACATGTTGGTCAACAAAATCAAAGAGTGGTCAATGTCTGCAGCAGAGAAATCAAAATGTGTCTACATGTTGGTCAACAAAATCAAAGAGTGGTAAATGTCTGCAGCAGAGAAATCAAAATGTGTCTACATGTTGGTCAACAAAATCAAAGAGTGGTCAATGTCGTTATATTTTCACTGTTATGTTATGTAGAATCATTTTTTACAATTCGACCTGTTTCTGGTCCCAAGAAATCCTCAGAATTATTTAACAAAATTGTTACAAAAATTAAACAGAATCTAAAAATGTGAAGGTTATTGTTACAAAAATTAAACAGAATCTAAAAATGTGTGGGTTATTGTTTTTGCGAAATATTAGGAAAAACAACAACCTGGAAAATAAAAATCTGATGATATAAGATTCCAAAATCAACTATTCTTAAAGTGCCGGAAAATTAAAAATCTGATGAACAAGTCATGCACCCTAGGGATTAATAGACCAAAGGTCAATACCAATGATAGGGTCTTTGATTACAGTGATATAATTGTTTTAATGGCATTTTACACAGCTTTTAACAATATTTCAGTTATATCATGGCATTTCTTGGGTATATTACCAGTACTATAGGAATTTTATACCCTGACAACAAGGCATCAGATGGTCTCTTGCTCAGGAGGCGCACACTACAACAAGGAGATGTTATTTGTATTGTATGTAAATATGTAAATATAATCATGTTTTACATAGAAATGTGCTTTTAAATCTGTTATTTCATAAGTAATACATACAGTCATGTGCTATAATAACTATTATAGACATGAATGAAATAAAAGAGATAAAAACAAAACAATTTGTTTTACCGTGTTGTTTGTATACCCTTTATCTGTTTTAAGTCTTGAATTGGCTGCATAGTTGGCTCAAATTTTGACTCCCAACTTTTTTAATTTGGCTCATTTTTTTCTATTTGGCGAAAGAAAAAAAATCTCCAGGGGAGGCCCTGTTTGTGAACGAACTCACAACCCCTTAATGACGAGTCTTTACAACAGAAAGAATCCATTCAGACCTTCAATAAGTCAATAAATAAAACTGATATACAAGTTTACCTTGGGCAAGGTTTCTAGGACCAAACTCAACATAGCAGCATCTCCATATTGTTTGTAGGCGGAGGCCTTCAATCTCATTTTCTCGGCCTCTGCTTTACCAACAGCCTCTATTGCAGTAGCTTCTGATGAACCAATCAAACGAATCCTTTCAGCATCCGCACGAGCAGCCTCCACAGTCTCTGTTCTGTAAAGGTTCAAAGCCAATGAATAAATTCTTAACCCTCTCCCATATACAACAAATCTGTAGCAGACAACTTGGAAGTCATCTTCGCAAAAATATGGAAATTCCTTTATAATAACTAAATAGAGTTGAAAACATTGTGGCAGAAGGAGAAATGGCCCAATATGAGCCTTTTCTCCTTCAGCCTCAGTGTTTAACCCTTTCCCTCATATATTCTTTCTGATGCCTCTGCAGCAGACCGCTTTTTGAAAACAAAACTTGCAATTTCTCCTTTTGAAATGTTTTCCATGTTTAGACATAAGTTATCCATTAAATTATAGAGATTTTCTATCTTTTGACTAAATATGGTCTAAGTCGCCTGCTGCAGAATTGTCGCATGAGGGAAATGGTCAAGAAGTAATTTCCTGGTGGGAGGTTAAAATGCGTCTACATGTTAGAAAGGGTTAACTAATCAAATTATGAATCAATTAAGTCGGTATAACTAGTCAAAATTGACCTTATCCTGATCTTGGTAAAAAGATGCAAATTTTGATGACACACCCATTTCTTTGAAAATATACAAAAGTACACAATAGTCATACTGTTTAGAGTTGGAAACATTATGAGCAATTTCCTCTTTTGAAAACGTTTCAAAATTCATCTGCTGCAGATATGTCTGCAGGTGAGAAAGGGTTGAATTCATCTGCTTTATAGAAACATATGACTTTTTTTATTTTTAACATCTATAGATTTTGATACAGCAGGTCTTTTTCTAGGCATTTTGGGAACAAGAATTTGGCCCTTTATTTGGGAAAATTATACTATTATTTTCTATTTTGGAATTAAAAAACCCAGAAATAACATGACAAAATTGGGAATTCCGCATGATTTAAAGCCTTTTGCCATTGGTCAGAATATCTGACCTGTGAGATAGATACCTAGAAAAAGACTGTAAAGAGTTGAAAAATTGCGACAGGAAAATCTTGCAGAGGCATTTAAAATCATCTGTATCTTGTAGTGTTAGCGCCCAAGACAAAGTTTTACATCAGCAATTAAAAGAAGACATTGCTCTTGAAATGTATTTAAGTAACCGTATAAAATATTCAACTTTCAATTCAAAGAAAAGATGTTGAAATAAATATTTAGGGAGCGTAAAGACTTATACCGTCTTCCTTCAGCAAGAGTTTCAAGTTTAAAGGCGTTGGCTTCAGCTGGACGTTTAACCGTGGCAATCAGCTCCTTCTCTTTACGCAGAATTTCTTTCTCTTCAATGTCAATCAGTTTCCTTCTTTCTACAACTTCAATTTCTATTTCTTCCGCTCTGATCTTCTGCCTTTCCTTTGCACTCTGAAGCTCGTAGGCAAGCTGGGACTCTGCTCTCTATTAAAACAATACACAATATTCAGATCTACGCCAATTTGTATTTAATTTCAAAACTTAGATATGGATTTAATTAAAATTGGATGATAATAAAGAGGAAACAGTAACTTCTTGAACGTTTATAAAGTGTAAGTGGCAAGATAATTTCTATATTTTGTGTTGCTCTTTGATTATAAGTACATTATGCTAACCTGGTTTTGCTCCCCCTTTTAAATAATGATTGCAAAAGAAAAGCTTAATATGTTATGATGTACAAAGAACATGACAGTATAATGATCAAGTATGCTCACCTGATTTAATGGAACTTAAATAGTTTTTAATGTTCTTACCATACTATATATACAAATAAGGAAATCACATTAAAACCCCTGGTGGTCATTTTTAATGTTTCAGAAAAATGATAAATCTTGGTAGAGGGTTATCAAAGATACACTTGTGCCAAGTAAGTTTCAATTAAGGCCAGTACTTTTCAAATTTGTAACAGAATATTTTTGTAGTTTTTCCTATAAACATAAAGAAAAACAAGCCTGACCCCTAGCGGTCATGTATTTAAACAGATCAGAATAATTTGAAAAAGCTTGGTACATGGTCAACAAAGGAACATTTGTGTTAAATTATTTTGAAATCGGGCCAGTATGTTTGGACACAAATTATTTTTAACTTTTAAATTTACCCTCTTCCTAATTCAGCAGAATTCAAAGTTGGTTTAGGCAGAGAAGTCATTTGTTGGAAATTGTGAACAGAAATACAACGAATTGAAAAAAAATCATAATAGCTCATCCCTCACTTTGTTTTCTGATGAATGGAGTAACAATGAGAGGACCAAAATGGCCTTAAACCGATCACCAGAGTCATCACTACTATATACTAGTAGCAACTGCTCACTGTCAGGGAAAAGTTGTTAAACATTACTGTCAAGTTAATTTGAAAGAAAACAATCTTTCAGAGGAAAGCAATAACAAAGTTTGACAAATTTAACTTCTTTTATATAGCTGCCTGGTAGCCATGTTTTTCTTCATTTGTGTACAGGGTCAAATATTATCTCGAAATCAGACAAGCAGATTCAGACAAGAAATATTTCAAAGTATTGTCATTTTCCCACTTTCTTTAGATACAGCAGCCAAAGTTCTGATAATATTTATAAGTCTTAATTTTGGACAGAGGACCACCAAAAAAATATTCATATAAAATATGCTTGAAATTGGATCAATGGTTAAGAAGATGATGTTTGACGCTTGAAATTAATGACAATGATGCCGGCTACAAGAAAGTACCATGTGGTTTCTATTATCAGCTTTTGACACTCTTCTTTTAAGTCAGTGAACAGTGCAGTGCCAGCTCCAACTAAACGGATGCATAGGTCGATCATGATATGAGCCGTCTCGCAAGAAAACCATTATTGTTGTCTCTACGTAAAGTATCGCCCAGGATTAGCATATGCATGCCGGGTCGGCATACCCGGAAAGACACTTTTCGCCTCCTGCGGATTTTCTGTTTCAGGAATCATTACTCTATACCCCTAACCTTGAGCTGGAATGTGTCTGCGCAGACTGATCTGCGTCGATACACTATGCAGATGCCAAAATGTTTGTTTTCTCGTGGTACGGCTCATATAAACTCTTTCCAAATATGGAGAGTTTGTTATTTAAGAATGAATGTATATTGTTTTATGGCGCATCGACAGCTAAGGTCATTTAGCGCGCAATTAAATTTAATTATT
>JAUELF010262922.1:0-11240 GCA_031471495.1 Clinocardium nuttallii | reverse complement strand
TCATTGTTTGATTTGGGTTTAACGCTGTTTTTAACAATTTCTCAGTCATATCGTGGCCTCATATGTTTCCTTGTTTTATATCAACAATACTCCACATAACAATCATCCCCAGCAACTGGCTGCTTTTCCACAGAGACCTAGCCCATTGATGGAAGACGAATGACGCATGTCGCATTGACTTTAGTCAAACGTGGGAAAGAAAGATTGCCGAGCCGGGATTCGAACTCACAACCCCTGGATTGACAGCCTTAATAAGGTATATGTTATTGACAGGCAGTATATGTTACTTCATACATAAATAGTTTGGTTTGTTTTAAAGGTCAATGTTTACTGTTTCAACTATGTATGTCCATATTATCAATGCAATATGTCTTCCCTATACCAATAGAACTTCCAGCGCTTTGATTATAATAAATTTTATACAGATGTGAAAAGAACATTAATTGTGTTAATTTCTTAATGTTCTTAACTATGAAGACGAACATTTAAATGTTGGGCATTCCCTCGATATTGATGTCCCATCTTCAATATTTTAACATAGTATTTATATCCCCAGCTATCTTATTCATAGTATGTCTAAAGGCCAAAAAACATTAAGTTTAGTTTTAAATTGGTTAACTTGTTAAGAAGAAGTTGCGTTTGAAGCTAAATAAATGTTACTTTACCGCCCCGCCCTTCTTTCTGATGCAGCCTTCTTTGAACAAGTTAAGACAGACATATTCATGAATGAACCTTTTCTGCCATATGAACTTGAACTTTTTCAACCAATCAATATGTTTAAAATAGTTCCGTTACCCAAGGATCTGCCACGATGTTTCAATATCGTAAAAGTAAATTCCTAGCAGAAAAATTACAAGTTATGGCATCCCCATGCAATTAATAATACGCAACCACGGTTTTATATAGAATTGAAATATTTGGAGCTGAAAAGTAAGGCCGGTTTGACGGACAATGAATATTTGAATGAATCACCTGAGCAAAAGGCATTACAATAAAGTAGCTTACAAATTTACCATTCTCACGCAAATAATTATCCTCTTCCACTTGAAGTCTACGAACTAGTTCAGACCGTTGTTGTGTATGCAGTGCTTTCTTGAAAACGTCATAGCATTGGACACTGTAGCTATTAAACACATGGCTGTGAATCCGCTCATTTATGTTTGATGTGTTTCCTGCTTCCTGAATAAGTCACAAATAAACATATTAACAAATATTGACTTCATGGTCAAAGTCACAGTAACCCATTTTTAAAATGCATCTCAAGTTTTTTCATCGTCATGTTCACAGTGCCCTTTCTTGGTTTCAGATACACTGATACCAATGGTATAGGAGATATTGGCTCGAACAAAGTTGCGTTAAAGGACATAAGTATAGAGACATTGACTAAGCAAGGTGAAAACCGTTTGTGGCTGCAGAGGGGAATCACAGAAAACATTTCATGAAATAAATATAACTCTATATACTTTTAACCCTAGCTTCACTCAGATTTGATCTTAAAATACACCATTTGTTAATCGATTACCACTTGCAGAAACATTTTAACACATCTGCAACAGACAACTTGGGAAAACATAATGACAAAATGAGAAATTACTCTATATGAGCAATTCTTCCTACTTCATAATGTTTTCAATTTACTTCAAGAATCATACTTTCAATTGTAGAATTGTTCCATGTTTTGTCTATTATTGTTTCAGAGTCATTTGCCGCATATTTGGTTTATGTGGTAAAGGTTAAAACCAAGAACAAGAGGCCCATGCGGGTCTCAATAACTTTGATTGGATCTGTTATCTACTCTTAAGTCAGTTTAAGCGGTGTTCAATGAAAACAAAAGTGCATCTGCACAATTTGTTATAACCTTGCAATGTTAAGAAGTCTAATAATGTTTGGATGCTTAAAATGGATGTTCTGGCAGGTCTTTTTCCACACATGTAATAATCAAAGGTTGTTTTTTCTGGAACACTCGTAAATCTTCTAGCTACATATTTTCATGTTAAAAAACAAGTCTAAATGTTGAGTAAATTTAACCCTTTCCCACTAGCAATTGCATTTAGAAGCAACTGTAGTAGACGACATTTAAATACAGCTTGGCAATAATGAGCATTTCTCAGTTAGTCATAATGTATTTAATTTTATTATATAATAAACACTTGCAGCTGTAGAGACTTTCTACATTTCCCCCCTTCTGCTTTCAAAAGAGTCTACTGCATATTTAATGTGGGAAAGGGTTAAACTGAAGGGTAATTAATTGTACAATTAGTTATGGGTAATGCTAAAATTGCACTTGCAGAACTCCTGGCTACAGAGGATAATTTTTGTTTTAAGTTTTTACTACAAATTGCTATGAACAACTATAAGTCCATTAATATAAGTAATGTTTTGTACAACTTGAGCAGATCCAATATGTAAGTACCAAATATTGAAATTGTGTTAGTCTAACAAAATGATATTATGTTTTTAAAAGTATAATACCTCAATATCTCTGTGTGGTGTAGTGTCTATCCATTTTGTTTGTAATAGTATATCAAGTATACGTTTTGGGATCATCAAGTCTATTACATCCTGTTTGCAGTTAGTCAGCACTGTTCTAACCATTTCTACACGTTGAAACATTTGAGTGGTGTATCAGTCAAACAATCTTCAGTGTTATTATTATAAGTTTAGATAATACTCAGTCTGCACATTTATATAATCTCTTTCAAATGGACACCAATTACCACAAGTTTATTGAAACTTTCTGTGACTAATAAGCGACTGATGTAAAACTATTCATTGTTTGATTTGGGTTTAACGCCGTTTTTAACAATTTCTCAGTCATATCGTGTCCTCATATGTTTCCTTGTTTTATATCAACAATACTCCACATAACAGTCATCCCCAGCAACTGGCTGCTTTTCCACATAGACTTAGCCCATTGATGGAAGACGAATGACGCATGTCGCATTGACTTTAGTCAAACGTCGGAAAGAAAGATTGCCGAGCCGGGATTCGAACTCACAACCCCTGGAGTGACAGCCCCCCGTCGTTACCGACTGAGCCAATAGGACTAGAACTAGATATGACCGTGCTGATGCACAGACTGGTCTATATATACAATAATTACAAATGTCTAAATGCTGGGTTTTGCAAAGTGCCATTCCAATGTCATTTCAGTGCTAACCTGAAATATGATTATAGGTCGATGCATGAAATGATTTCAAATGGTTTCTGCATTGATAACAGCAGTGGATATATTGAAAAAATTGTACAAATTAGAGTTTACAAAATGTTGAGAAAAAGAGATTGTGGAACATTACTTTCTAATTGGACAATAATATATTTAAAGTGTTCACTCTATATACATATAAGGAAAACAATCCCCGCTCCTTGTAAGCTAAATAATGTTTAAATCTGGTAAAATATTTTGGACAAGAAGATTTTACGATACACATCTAAGGAAAGCAAGTTCCTTCCCTGGCAGCCATCCACAAATAATATTGTTTTACTGAACATGTCTTATCGCTTGAGTATTTAATATACAATACTACCAGTAATAAATTAGTTTAATTTTAGATTTGTTTTTTTTATTTGAAATCAAAACGCTTAGGGGAATTAATAATGGACAGTCAAATACAAAATTAAACACGCTTTGATGAAATTTGAAAAAGAAAATGATCAACAAAAGAATTCTTCCTGCTAATACTGGTTTAAATTTGACCAATTGGTTTACCATATATTGCTTAAAGTTATGGTTGAAAGTTGATGTACTGTGGACACAGTGCTATTACAAAAGCTTACATTTGAGCTTAAAAAGGATACTGCATAATTATAAAAAAAACAAACTCGTATATGTATTTACTGTAGGACTTATAAATCTAAATACAATTAAATTACCTGTCTTCGATGCATCTGGTATACGACATTTTGCAACAGGATACAATATCATGCTCTGCCTTTCCTAAAACCAAGAAGTATGCGATAATTGTACAGGTCACAGTGACTTAATATTGTTATTCAAAGGTAGCCAAAGGCAATCTCTTTTTTAATACAAGAAATAGTAGGTTGTGGTTAGAAATTCATTTTTTATTTTGAAACAAAACACCAAAACCATCGTCTGCCCCTACAGCATTCTTTTCATCACAAAGAACATCCGATGGTGTATGTAACTTTAAGTGCAAAATGAAATACACGCATATGTCTGCTTAAAATGTACAAGTGATAACTAACAAGATGATTCACAAATAGGAGTATAGGGCTTGGTAATTTTTGTTTCACTTACATACACATAATTGAATATTTTAAATGATACCCAACTTTGATTATTTTAAAGTTAACCCCCATTCACCAATACAACAACTCTACAGAAGACGAGTTTGAAAATATATAGGCGAATATAGTGAACAAGAGGGGCCCTGAATCGCTTACAAGAGTATGCCAACCACATAGTCAACCACAATAACTCCGGTTGTGGTCAGGTAAGCTATTATCATAAAAACCTCTACTTTGACAAAGTTTCAATATGTACAAATCCTTCCACAGCCTGATCATATTCGAACTTGACCGTGATACCAAAACACAAATCAAGAACGGTTTCAAGCTGCTGAAGGAAACAAATCTTTCTTTATAGTGTTAACAGCGTTTCCCTTCAAATTGGCCTAGTGATATAGTTTATGTGACTTGACAAATAATGGAGTTTAGCTTGGTAAAAATCAAGACTCGCATTATAACAACATTGCAAGATGCTCAAAATTAAAATGAGGCATTCAAACAATGTTTTCTTCGATTTGGTATAGTGACCTAGTAGTTGACACGTCATGACCCAATAATATCATCAAGGCAATTTTTCTGACAAAGTTGTACCAAGCTGAAGATAAAACTATATACAAGAAATGCCTTTACTTTGATATTTTGACCTAGTTTTTGACCTCACATAACCCAGTTTAAATCTTGGCCGACATATTATCAACAAAAACATTCTGTCAAAGTTTCTAGCTGCTAAAAAGGCGGTATCTAGAGTGTTAACATAATTTTCCATTTGAGCTAGTGACCCAGTTTATGACCAGAAATGACATAGATTCGAATTTAGCCTAAATATCATCAACACAATTATTCTGACGACGTTTCAACATACTTATGTTAAAACTTAGGCCTGTATAATGTTAACAAGATTTTCTTTCAACTTGACCTTACGTTATAGTGTATTACCTCGAATGACCCACTTTATAAAATATTTATGAATATTTGATGGAGATGTATGTTCTGATAAACTTTCATGAACATTTGATGTAAAATGTGGCTTATAGAGTGTTAACAAGTGCGCATGACAACATGTGATCACAACAGCTCACATTGCGCACATCGTTCGTAGGTGAGCTTAAAAGTATATATATAAAGTAAAAGTATATATATAAAGTAAAAGTATTGAACAAAGTTGAAATAATTTTGGCAAAAGGAAACATTGCGCATCAAGAAAAGGATTAAAGAACATAGCAGACTTTTGATTGATAAAAAACATGTAACATAAACGACTATATTGATTTGTTTGTAAACTTTTCTCCCTCAAAGCAGTAACAGTAATACTGATACAGGATGTTCCTATAAAAATAGTATGGCAGAAACATGCGCTCTGCACATCGTCTCAATATGGGGAACATGTGTGGCTATTTCAAAGCCCTTCAAGCTGTAGAAAAGATATTGAACAGACAAGAAATAAAGGCAGGCTCTCTACATATCATCTCAATAATGTGAACATGTGTGGCGAGTTGTTGTAAATTCCTTCAATCGGTTCAAATTTATGGACCGAACACACTATATGACAACAAACGTTTAGGCCATTTCCAGGAGCATTATAATAGATAATGTACTTACACATGTGTCTACTGGCTTTCAGCAGTTATTCACTTACTGTTCTTCAAATGTCACTGACTACCTTCGCATATAAGGTTTTAGCCCAATGCTACCCATATTTACACTAGTGGCAGGAATAATGTATAGTCTTGCAAGGACAATGCTAAGTCCAACAGCCGCTGCATCTATGACAAAGCGTGTGCAGCTCTGTAACAGTCATGTGAACATACCTAACGGAGTCCAACATACAAGAATTCTGCACCAAACGACTTTGCATTAACATAATCTAGTAACAACAGGGCCCTCGGTCAATAAATTGGAAATATGCAAACCACTATAACTTATATTACTTATTTTACAGATAGGCAAGCTTATACAAGAGGCACCAGAGGAACAACATAGCGTCACTGCCACAAGTGAGTGAAATAATTCAAATGATATGGTGTCTGTATTTTATTAGTTTTTAAGAAGGTCATTAAAAGAATGTACAGCATTGGTTAGTATTTTAATATCAGACTGCTATTGATTTAGGAAACTGTTTTTTAAAATCTTACACTCTGAGCCTAAAGGCTAAAACAGTACTAGCCCCTTGATAAAGTGTTCACTAAGTGAAATGAATCAAACCAGCCAATCCCTCTGGAGGCTGCTCGTGTTAACCAACCAACATGGCTTGGAGTAATCTCGTAGATACTCACACAAGAAAACAAGATTATTTGAAAATCGGACAAAGGACGATCCAATTAACTTACCTTGAGCACTTCGCGCTCAGGTGAACTAAAAAACCCATATCAATTATGAGAGTGTGATTATAAAGATATTGAAATTATTAGGGTCAGTGTGAGCTATTCTTCATTTTGCTAGAATGTTTTTTGTTAAAGGTCAACAGCTACAGATGCGTGAAACGGGTTAGCATGTGGTAATTATTGTGTAAAGTATTACCTCAAAATCGCCATCTTCCGACGGTTCGCTCTCTGTAGATCTTCTACTGTCTTCAGTCTCTATATATACTGCAAAAGAAAAGGACATTTAGCGTCGCTGTGAAAGCCAACCATAGGGCATTTCGGAACCATGAAAATAAATATCAGCCAGCACATCCCAACAGTTAGATCTGGGTCTGTACTGCTTTCAAATTAGTAAGGCGCTAGAGTGTTAAAGGTTTTTCCTTCAATTTGGCCTAGTGCCCTACATGTAGTTTACCTGTCAAGAGCAAGGCTAAACACGGGCCTCGATATCACCAAAACACCCATTCTGACAATGGTTTAAAAATGCTTAAACTTAAAATCTCTCTTTCTGAGTATTGACTCGATTAATTTGGCTAAGTTACCTATTTTTGTTACCTGTTATGACCAATATTTGAACTTGGCTTTCATATCATCATCACACATATTCTGACAAAGTTTCAAGCTGCTGAAGTAGAAAATGAAGTATCTAGAGTTTTTCTCAATTTTGGCCGTTCGTGTGGAAAAATCCATTAGGGGGAACCCGCTCATGACAAGAATTGAACTTGGGACCTTTGATACGAAAGGCAGATACTCAACATTGTTTTCCAGGTTAAATTTCACAGTATTATTGCCATCTGTAGAGGAGGTATTGATTCAATTGGCATATAGTGGTTCTAGTTATAAGAAAGCATACTGTTTGTTTTAATTTAATAACAAATGTAACAAAAGGAGATCATTTAAAATTCATATTGAGCAAATCCGTTTAATTGATCTATAAGTGATCTATGTTGATAATACATCAATACAAAAACAGGCATTTCTGGTATTTCACCAATAAGGCTGAAATTATATGCAACATCCAGTAAATGAATTGATCACAAGTACTGCAATGTAATCTTCTATATTTAAACATTAACATTAACTATCAGTATTGATTAATTATCTTAACATATAAATGAAAGTCAAGAATAGTGCAAGAAAATTTCATATTTTTCAAGTGCAATCTGAAAAATCCCTGTACTGCTTTCAAAGGCCTGATGTATTTGGTTCAACACAATTTATATCTATGCTAATATTGTATAATACATTTAATTCAATGCAGCAAAAAATGTTCCACTGCAAATGAGGGAATTTCACAATTGCACACTGCTCCCCCTAATACTTTACTACCAAAATCAGAAACTATTCAAATATAACCAATGTATAAAAGTGAAAATACACTGGTGCTTAGATTATATTGCATTATACAATACTGAGAAAGAGTTTGTAAGTTCTGCTTTAAATATATAAGGTAATTTAAAATTGCTAGCAAAATTGCCTGTCTGCATTTAACAATTTCACAATCCGTGGAAAGAGCCTACTGCAGTAGATCAGATTAGCTTAAAATTGTTCGATTTACCCCTCAAAAGGAAGTCCATCCAATAACAAATAATATGATGTTAACCTAGCAGATTACATGAACTATCAATCGAACATACCATAACATTGCATAACATCAATACTCAAAAACAGGTGAAATTAATATTTATGACATAGGTACTTATACCACATGTAAAGCGCAAGAATACAAAACCGAACATTGAGCGAAGTCAACAATTTCTCCATATACAACAAGTCTGCAGCAGACGACTTTGAAAATGTAGATTACCTCTTAATATAAAAAAGTATAATAACTAAAAGAGTTTAAACGATTGTGGCAAATTCATAAATGGCTATTCATTAGCTTATTCCCCTCTTGTAATAACGTCTGCAAAAGTCGCAGACGCGTCAAATTAATCTACTTCGAATTGAGGAAAAGGTTAATCATCACGTGACCAAACCAAAACGCGTAATGGTCATGTGACCATATCAAGAGCGTTTGACCAAAATACGACCCTTTCTCAACGAGTGTGCCCTCTCGAAATGTTGTTTATATTACATATCGTAAGTTTATATATGCACTTTACGTCGAATAACATTATTGTTTTTGTAAACAGAACCGTGGGTGCTCTCACATCAAATCATAGCGCTTGAAATATTCTGAATATAGGTCATTTGCACTCATGCGGGTCATGAACTATAACGATGGGATTTACCCTTTTGCATTTATATAAACACTCATATGGAACAATGCTCCTCATGTAAAAAAACCCAGGGGAGACAATATATCACTCTTTAAGCCGTCTTAATTATTGACTAATGTGATTGTTCTCTGCTCTTGTTATCATTTTGCTAATTAACGGAAATTAACGAAAATTTGCGTTACATTCGCTGTGTGTACATCGATAACAATGCCGGAGGGCAGTAAAGAATAACTTATCAAGCCATTTTTTTTACAAGCAAAACAATACATATTTATCAATTTCATTAAACATGTACATTGTAACCGACATAGAACCGTATGTTTTTCAGATTATTTATAACGAAATGTGTTAATATTGTTTATATAATTATTCTTTCCTCCATAAGTGCATCAGATAAACAAATAAGATCCATATATTATGGTTTTATTTTGTTTTAAAAAAACAGTCGAAAACAATGCCATAAAAGTTCAAATGGCTCTTAACGAACGTTCTCAATTATTCTAACACTGTTTTCAAATATGTGTGAAATCGTGCGTTTAAATTCATTTGTGGATATGGCTGAACCTGATAAAAGTAACGTTCATTTCTAACAAATTTGAAAATATTATTCTGCAAATTGAGACTTATATATTTTAAATTAAATACCGTTGAAATATCGTAAAATAATAGGTATATATATATAACTGATAAATATATATTACTGAGTATATTTGTCTAAGACATTGTTTTTGAGTGCGGAAATTTCTTATTTTAAGTCTACTTCTTTTTCATGAAACGGATTAGTTCAATTAGTTTTTCTTTTTTGCGCAACTAGGTACAAACCGATTTCCATTCTTTTTCTGACCAAAAGGGCATCTTTGGTTGCATCATGTTTATTGTTTTTTGTCTGGTGAATTTGTTTTAAAATGTCATTTGTTTTTTCTACACCTTGGCCTGAAGTTCCATAACGGCTAATGAAGAAGGAAATGTGGTACAATAGCACGTGTAAGTAAGGAGATATGTTTTGTTGGTTGGTAGCCTTCTAGTTTTTTCGGTCCAATTTCCAAAAAACTGCATGTTAAACCTATGGACCGTAGTAAAAAAGATGTTCGTGATTCTTTGATGGCGATTTCTTCAACAATCTGTTTAAATTGCTTCCAGATACTAACTACAGAGTCTCTCCGAAATGTATTAAAGGTTGAGTGTCATATATGAACCCGTGTTGAGATAAAATGTACATAAATGTTATGAAAACACATTCAGTTCAATGAGGCACATACAATGTAAACACACATAGTATGTTTATCCAGTACTTTTAAACGTAATATAAATGCTGTTTATGGAAACAAAATGATTTGGTAAGTCACAGATAACTAACATTATATTATTTCATAATAGTAAAGATCCTGGTCAGTATATACAACATTTAGTTTTCTGTGACATACCTGGAATCATCTATATCCCATCTTGTGTATCTGTGCGTCAATGAATTGAGTTATCTTTTTAATAGTTGACTTGTGTACACATTTTATCCCCCTAATGTTTGTATCGGACACCAACCTTTACGATGTATAATTTAGTTCCCGTTATTTCTCGCATTTACTTAATCGGTTCCTACCGAGCATGCAAAAACTATTTTATTTAAATAATTAAAATATGAAAGCTTTCTCTTTATACAGTCTAATGAGAATCAAATATTTCCTCATAAAGGTTTATAAGGGAAAACAATTTTTTTTTTTTTTTCGTGAATTTCTATAAAAGTGCAATGATGACATTAATTCGTTCTGACTATACAATCGGATTTTTTTTTATGAAATTTAGTAACTGGAGCTAATATCCGTACGCTTGTGTCTATATTTACATTTGATTGCAACTTATTTAGGTAAAAGGCGTAACATACTGATAAGACTAGAGAAAAATGATGCAAGGCATCAATGTCGCCGGAAAAGACTGCATTATTCCCTTTTTAACACTCATGCATTCCCGACTTTCATTAGTCTTAACATACACAATATGTTTTCATTAAGGACTAGTTCCAGGATTTTTGAATTTCCATACATACAAATTTCAGGATTTCGTTAAGGCAGTATTTCGGATATTTTGTTTTTTTCAATAAAACCATAACAAATACTTTTTGGAATTTAAATATACATGCAATAAAAGTTGTTTTAAACCCTCTCCATGTTTGAAGCAACAAAGGAAACTTTAAACGTTTAAAACAATGAGAAAACTGTCAAATTGCTGAAGAAATGAACTTCCTCCTTTTCAATAATAATTATAATAAGTATTTCACAGATGTTAAACTTGTCCTCATATGTTTAAGAAATAGATCACACTTAGTTTAAACAATATTTTATTAATAATATACATTTACAAAATAAACATTTTGATACATTACAAGGGACTCAATTTTGGATTGGTAAGCAAGTTT